>VNJN01002685.1:0-25266 GCA_008042485.1 Drosophila mayri | reverse complement strand
AGAGTTAAAGCACTAAAGAGCGGGGGAGTGTGAGAGTAAGCGAAGCTTAGAAAACGTTTAACTGTAGCAAAAGAGCAACAACTGCTAAACGGGAGAGGTGAAAAGAGGAAACACAAAAAGAATAGAAAAAGCAAACACAGGCAGCACAATTAGTTATTGAAAAATAAAGAGATTAAGAATAGATTAATAAAGCTGCATTCACTCGCGAAGTGAATGGGAACTATATAGAACACAAAGTAGAAGTTTTAAACAAACCCGGTGGATTTAACGTAGAGTTTTTACAAATACGAGAGCGCAAGAAAAAAAAACGACCGTTCACTTGGCAGACACAAGTAAATCGTTAATATGACTGCTCTCATTATTTAAACACATCAATAAGTTAAAGATATCGAAAACATTAATTACTGGAGTTTGTTCTTTAGGCACCTTAAGTATTCAAAACCTCAGAGGAATCCGATATAGGGCATGGAGATTTTTTTCTTTTCGCGCGAGTCCTTCGCCCATTTCCCGCCCAACCGAACGAGAGGGGAGTACTAGATAGACGCAAAAAAAAAATTGAGTAGGACGTGGAAGGATCTGGATATACTACGGGCTAGTACTACAAGCAATACAGTTTTTAGTTTTTGAAGGTTTTCCATGCCTTATATACTACTAAATAGGCCATTGTAATCCATACAAAAAACCCTAATCTACTTCAGGGCGAAGTAACGAAGTGAAAAGAGAAATCGTTAGCATGACACCATGCTTGGAAGTTATCAAGATCCGAATGTAGGTCAGATTGGCGTGAACTGTCCCTATACTGCAAGCAAAGTTTAACGTCATCAGCATACATGAGTACTCTGGATTTGGTTATAACCTGCGGCATTGATAAACAATGTAAATAGCAGTGGCCCAAGGGTCCAAGGGTCCCACAGGGTAGCCTGTGGGATAGCGGATGCGACCCTGATGCAATTGGATAGAACGATTCTGAACAGAACTTTTTGGGTCCTGTCACTTAGATAACTCGAAATCCACGTAAGAAGATCACTAGGAAACCCCATTAAAACAAGTTTCCTAACCAGTTTTGTTGGAAGCCCCTAATAACGAAAGAGGTAAGTTTCAGAAGATTGGTCGTGGTTGATCTTCGCCTCATAAAACCATGCTGACATGGCAAATGACGGATCTACAGAGATGTTTCAAGTGAGGAGTGATTAGATTCTCGAAAAGTTTGGGGATTGCTTATAACTTAGAGATCTCTCTATAGTTACTCCCATCCGATTTGCTTCCTTTTTTGTGGAGAGGAATAACAAATGATTCCCTCCAAATCAGGGGAAATTTTGAATATGCATAGTTTTATGTAGTTTTAAAAAATGCAGCAAAGACATTGCCTATTACCTGAGTATTGTTAAATGACAGCGTTAATGACACTGAGCGTTAAGCACGGAAAAATTATATCGAGCACTTAGGTAAGATGAAAAAGCCGTTTTTAAACCAGTGAGTTTATATTTATTATAAAGCCTACATTTTACGTTTTTTAAACGTGTCAGCTCTTTGGTAAACCAAATTGGTTTATTGGAGACCGACGGGTAGGTTTCAGGAACACATAAAGAGAAAAATGAATTCATGGCACTGTAAAAGATATCAACGGCGGATGTCATGTTCGAGTTCGTGAGAATTTTTGACCAATCAAATTCAATTATTAGAGTGTTTAGCCTCTGAAAGTCAGCCTTTCGAAAACAGTGGTCCCTGTTTAAACTACTACCAGATTTCATTGCTAAAGCTGTCCCAGTGTCAATAGTCACATCGAAAGTAGGATGATATGGATCTTCAGGTTGTGTCATAGGAGGAACTCTAATTAGATTAACACCTAAAGGATCGGAGACAAAGCATAGATCCGGTAAGCGGTTTAAAGAATTAAAGATATGGTAAACTTGAGGTAAAGATAAATCAAGCAAGCCATTTATAAAGTCATGCTGTGCCGCAGTATGAAGAACGTTATATACACCATCAGAAGACCAGTGCGCTCCAGGTATGTTGAAGTCACCCAAAGCCACTAATTGGTCCTTATCAGAAATCCTGTGGGAAACTGCCTGAATTGCCGAAAGGTGTTTCCAATAAATTGGCTCTTCCGAAGATGGAGGGATGTAGGAGCAGGTTACATAAATACAACAACCTGTCATTGATAGTTTTACGCAGATAAATTCGATGTCCAAAAAGTCATTAGATACCACTCGTTCCGAGATGAGGCAAGAGTCAACGGCAATTAAAACTCCGCACTACGCAGGAGAAGGCAGTATAATCTGTAAATTGTGTACTTACTTGTAAGAATTTCGGAGCAGAGGATCTCCGGCTTCAACCATGTTTCAGTAAGGAAAGTATAGGAAGTGATAGGAAAGTAGAAAGGAAGAGGTTAGTTTTTGGGCCAGAAGGTACAGCTGTGGACACTGAGGACTGTGACGGCCTGAGCAGTTGAACTCCCGCAGGCCGTGTTCTCTTCTTTCAAGCCTGGTACTCCTTGACTATAACGTACTTGGGTCAGAAGTCACCCGGGCAAATAGTGCCAAAGAGTTAGGATGGGTCATTTATCTTGAATGATGAAATGTCTCTGGCATACGAAAATTTGATTTTTTCCACCTTGATATTGCCAGCTTGTGTTATGGCTTGTATATAGGCTAGGACATTTTCCAATGCGAGATCAGGGGCAAGCCTTGAAACAAATATTGTTTAAGAAGGTGGGAATGCTGTGAGGGTTTGCGTAACAATTTGTTACCAAACACGGCCGGTATTTCGGGCAATGTTGGACCCTGGATAGATTTTTCTACGGGGATTTGCGGAACTAATGAATTTGGGTCCGCATCGGACACAGCGAACGACGCGGAAATTGCTGACTGAGCGGCTTCCGATGCCCCAACAACGACCTATGTCAATTGCAGCCGACTAGCAGCGGATTTTGAATGAATAGCTTCATACTATAAAATTAAACGTCTAGCGCGGAGAACAGGTCATTCGCCTTGCGAAAAGTGGCCATGATCTCAAAAAATCCACTCCTGGTCTGACGCATGAAGGATGATATCTCCCTCTCAACCGGTCGATATGCCTCACAAAAATAACCGGTCCCTTTTTGCTGAACACTACGTCAGCCATTCGACCTATCATATCGATGCACATTGCATGCACAACTGCCTCGCAAAGCCAACAATGGATACTGGGCTGGTCTGCTTAAACATTTTTTTGGCAGTTCTTTACGTTACAAACGATTTTCTGGAACATTTTCACAACCCTAGAACCAATGAATACACTATATGTACCAAAAAATCAAAGAGAGGGAAAGAGAACAGAAGAGCGCAAGAGTAAGAATTTGAACAGCAGAAGTCACAAGACCGATGAGAGCTATGAACCGGTTAGAAGCATCTAACAGCAGACAACACCCGAGCGGGGGAGAGAAAAAAAGGGGAATTAGAACAAAGAGGAAAAATAAGATAAGGTAAGATAACCGTCTTAGTACAAACTAAAACAAAACTATTAATGCAAATTAATTACACAGAAAAGTGCATGTACGAGCGGTAGCAAACGGTATATAATTATAGATATTTAGGTGATAAATTTAGAGGAAACTCCGGTGCTTTTAAGTCAAAATAACACAAAAGTCGGAACGCAAAACAAAAACACGACCGTTTGCTACGAAGAGAAAGATCTTTTTTTTTTTAGTAAATATTTATTTGTGCATGTAGGCAAGCTGCCTGACCTATCCAGCCGCTTATATATTACTGTGTCAGCAATTGAAAGCGACAGTTACGTAAGAGAAAGATCGAATGTGTGCCTAGTCCTAGTCATAGTTCTCATAAAAAAAATTTGTTCATGTCGTACTTATTAAAGTTTTCGGGTTTCCTTTTTCTTCCGATTACTTTGCCTACAATTAAGTCAAGTAATGGAAATATCCCAAGAGGTACAAGAACCACGCCATTTTTCCCTGAGAACAGCTGGACCCCCTTAGTAGACAGAGCGTACCTCAAAGGATATATACTGTCCGTTACGCATAGTAATAAATATTAAATACAAAACATGCCCAGGGGCTCGGCTGGTATCAACACCCGGGTGAAACTCGAGCTGTTCGGCACTGTGGATGGCCTTCGTACGACTTTGTTTTTATCTTGTTCCGTGAAAAACAACATTATCTTTAGGGCTTTGGGAAAACTGCGTAAATTCAAATATATTAACTTTGTTTAAGATTTAATTGTATCCTGATTTGACTTCCTACTTAACCTTAAAAGTTCAAAGAAACTAAATTTGTCGGGTACATAAACTCAAATATCTCAAAATCCTGACATGATAGTCAAATTCTTTCTGAAATGAATACCACATTTCCTTTTCCTATGTCTTGTTGTATTCTAATAAAATAAATATTAATATTTATACCCTTGCAGGGTATTATAATTTCAGCAGAAGTTTGCAACGCAGTAACGTATATTTCTCCGAGCCTATAAAGTATATACTATATACCTTAACTCCTACATATGTCGAAAAGTGCCGGATCGGATGACTATATAATATCATCGGAAAATTGTTCGAAAAAAAATTATAGCTATGTCAGTTTTCAACATATTTTCATGAAAGATTTAGCCGTTTTTTATTATTTTAGAATTTCGGTATTATTTTAATGAAAATCGGCCGACTATATCCTATAGCTTTCATAGGAACAATTAGGAAAATAAAAGAAGTATCCATAACTTTGTCAGTTTTCAAGATATTTTCACCAAACTTGAAATTTTGAATTTCGATATTAATTTCATGAAAATCAACCGACTATATCCTATAGCTGCGATAGGAACAATCAGGAAAATTAAAAAAAAAAAACCATAACTTAGCCGATTTTCAAACCATTTTCATCATGTTCGAGATTTGGCAACTAATTATTACAGAATTTCGGTGTTAATTTTTTTTCTTAATTTTGCAAGGGTATATAAACTTTGGAGAGCCGAAGATAGCTTTTTTTTTATTTGACTTAATTTTTCATGGGTATACCAACTTCGGTGAGCCGAAGTGACCTTCCTTTCTTGTTTTTAATAATTTTAAACCAAACACATTACATTTCCAAACATTACTCAATTCGCCAAATGTATGTAAATAAATTATGGAGTTTGTAGACAATTGCTCAGACCTTTGCACTATGGGGACGCGGACCGGTTTTGGTGGCCAAAAGACATTTTTTAAAAGTTGTCCAAAAAAAATTTTAAAAAATATGTTTATGTTAAGATAAGATTAGGCTTCAATTTTGCTTACTAGAACAATGCATTGTAGCGATATAAGAAGCAACTCCTTTCAGAAACGCGAATCAGCAAAAAAAAATATGTATTTCCGGAAAGCAACTGAATTTACACAACAGACCGAGCCCGGTTTAGGATCAAAAGAGAGAATAAATAAAGCTCAAATGTGAGACATCTCTCTACAATATTAAGAGGTTGACCAGTTAGGTTACCGGTTGGGTGAGTTTTTTTTTTTTTAAGAGGGATATGACCCTGCGAACTCTGCCGACAGAATATTTGCAAGCAATTGATTTCCGTGGTCCGGAAGCTTTCAGATTTTATGTTAAATTTTGTATTAATGTATGTATTATGATTGTATTATTTTTGTTGTTTTTTTTATCTATTTTTTCTGATGGTGTTGATCCCATTTTAAATGTTTAACGATTTGAGTACCTTTAAAATTACTTGAAGAATTTATGTAGCTAATGAATGGTTAAGTAGATTTTAAATTATATGGTATACCGGTATTTAAAATGCCACATTTCAGAAGAGTGGTTTAGGGATTTTATCTTCATTTATTTTCATCTTCTTTTATTTCATCTTCCCAAAACTTGGTATAGTTTGTTCATAACGATGTTAAACATAATATACACTATATATTTAATATATTATTTAATATATTAGCATTAATGATAAAATATGCATAGATTAATTTAGATTACTCAAAAATTGATAGACTTGTTTACGTAGACGGAGAGACAGACGGAGCCACGGAAAGACATACAAACAGATAGACGGATAGTCAGACAGACTAAACCGACTGGGCAGTTGATGTGGGTCAAAAAGCTATATACTTTATAAGGTCGGAAGTGTCTTTTCCAGTGTGTGTTCTCCACTACAATATTCTACGAAAATCAAGGGAATAAAAAGTATCCAAATAGCTGTAATAAAATGGTAGTCATTAAACAAATTAGTTTATTACCGATAATTACTCCCATAGAAAGTAAAAGTATAAATGGTCGTCGGCGTCCAATATTTAACTTGCAGCGATCGGATAATGATCCCAAGACGGGACAGAGAAAAAATCCAACTAATGGAGAAAGAGCCCAGATCAATGTCATATTTTGGTGTTCTATTCCAATTTTTAGTAGTGTTGGGGACACAAATGCAGTTTCCGCTGCGTATGAAAACTCAATTCCCATAACAGCCGCAGAAATTCGAATTAATTCCATTCTGGACTTCGATCTGTAATAATTAAAGAATTGATGGTGTATCTTAGTTTTACCTGTTAATATTCAACATTAATTTTGTGGAATTATAATTTTGATCAAAACATTTTTATTCGCATTTTAAGACAATATTGGAGTCTTTTAAAATAGTATAACGAATAATTACTCTTGATAGACATTAACTAGCCAAAATTAGAATAAAATGTAGATATATAACTTTTTAAATAAGTATACATATAAGGTGGTTATAAACAAAAAATGGTTCTTTATACCAATAATAACTATTCCGCTTATTCGAAGCAAAAATATAATCTCTCTAAGGTTCGATTAACCTGTTATTCTTGAATTCACCTGAGGTTCGTAAATACTTAAAATATTTTCGAATGCGTAAAGAAGACGCAAAACCGCACCTTCCACATCCTAGGGGCGTATGAGTGGGCAAATTCAAGAGGCGGCTCCTACCGGGCAAGGGACGATGGACCTTGCCCACTCACAATAGTTGAGAACAGGGTTCGCCAACAAATTAAGGTAAGACCGAAAAGAAAACGGAGTGGCAAGAAGGTAAAGCTCCTAGAACAGGGAGGGCTGCTTAAAGACCTACTAAAAGTTTCAACGATTTTTTTTGTTTTTTTTAATTTATTTATATTATGATATATAAGGTAATTAT
Organism: Drosophila mayri; assembly: GCA_008042485.1. Classification (NCBI taxonomy): domain Eukaryota; kingdom Metazoa; phylum Arthropoda; class Insecta; order Diptera; family Drosophilidae; genus Drosophila; species Drosophila mayri. The sequence continues at coordinate 18,148 of VNJN01002685.1, read as the reverse complement.
ACACGTTTAGGTATTTTAAATTTAACTTCAATACTTCAATACAATAAACTTCAATTATAATATACGTCTTCCTTCAGTTGCCTCTCATCATGAACTTTCTTATTTGTCTTCTACCAACACAGGATTCTGTCCATGCCGATCGTCGTTCTTTCTCACCAGCATTGTCTTCTATTTGAGTCCGCCGTCTAACTGTGTATATTTAATTTCTACCAGGTCGCCAACGTCGTATTTTCGTGAAGGATTATGTCGAAAGTTATACGTCTTCTTGTATTCGGCTTAAAGTTTCAAAATCTGTGTTTTAGCGGAGGTCGTTGCTGTTGTAGGTAAACATGCTTATCCTTACTGATTAAATCACGCAGTTGCTGGTCGTCTTGCTTCTCATTTTGATATTGATTATAAGTTCAAAGTGTGTTGTGGTAATGCTTCTCGAGATAGTTGAGTTAATTGCTTGTTGAACTCGATTTGCGTGTCTATACCATTTAGTTTGATCATTTACACTCAACTTAGATTAAACTGGTATAATAATTGCATTGACCCTTTCCATCTGTCTGTTTACACGTGGTAGACCTGTCGTCGACTGTACTACCTTAATGTTTTCTTCCTCGCAGTATTGTAAAACGTCTTGTGACTTAAATGCCGATCCTCTGTCGGAAATGATACAAACGGGGTTCCCAAATTTTGCTAATCAGTGGCAGTTATTGGCTTTGTAGCTTAAAGCCAGCAGAACTTCGTAAAAGCATCTACAACTGCGAGTATATTCTTGTAGTCTTTGTTTGTCGATTGTAACGGACCAAGGAAGTCAATATGGTACGTGTGCAATGGAAAGTCTTCTTTTTGGAAAAGGATGCAGTAAGCCCTCCTGCTTGCCCTGTTTGCGGTTGCTTAAAATGCACTGAATGTGCAGTCCAGTTCTAGATTTTTTGTCGAGATTTTCGATGAAATTTTCCTTACAGATCAGCTCCTTCGTTTTCTTGAAAGCAAAATATCCTCTGTCGTGGGCTCTACTAATTATTTGTTAGTGCATGACCTTAGGCACGACAATCAACTCGAAGTTTTTGACTTATTTGTAATGAAAATAGTTCTGGTAGACAGCAACTTGATCGTGTCACTCTATATCGCCATGCATAATTGGCGACGAGCAGAAAAAAGGAAAGTAGCCGCAGGAATCATCATTCTAATGTAAAAACGCTTCGCGTAGTCGTTGATATACATCAAGATGCAGGCAGATGCAAATATGTTACAAACAATGCTTGCTCAACAGCAACAATTTACAGAAAATCTTTTGGAGCAACAACGTAACAGGATGAAAGAAATACTCGAAAAAGTTGCTTCTCCAAGTGCTAGTGATTCAAGCCACGCGGGTAAATCGTCTATGTGTCCTCCATTCCACAAATTCGACAATCAAAATTGGGAGTCATACCTTGAACAATTATCCCAGCACTTCATCGCTTACTCGGTTAGTGAAGATCTAAAATAAAAAGTATATTTCCTTTCCTGGTGTGGTATCAATGTGTTTGAACTACGTAAAAATCTATTCGGGAGCAACAATTTAAACACATTCACTCTAGTATGCACATATATTGAACACCCATCGTACCAAGAGTTCTTAACGGGTCCACACTGTAACACTTTGTTGCAGTGTTTACGCAATACAATTCTCGGTCATAAACCTCAAGAGGACGAAATATGAATCGCCCACTTATACATTGGCCCGCACACAAACAGAGCAAGTGTCAGCATAATTGCAACACGAGCGGACCACGTGTATATATGTATGTGTATATACCTCCGCGCTCAGCCTAAGCGAGCATAGCTACGTATTTAAGAATATTATATATACGTCTCATCGCTGCCGCTGTTGGCAGCGCAGCTATAAGACTTAGACTTCCTTAGTTTTAAATACATATCGATAAGAGGAGAATCAAATAAGACTTTGGAGCGACAGCAATGGTTGCTCTAACGATCTGATGCATATCCAAATAAATTGAAACAATAAAGAACTTAAAACGTCAACTAAATAATCCTGACTACTCATTTGGGACAAGTTGCCGCCGAAACATATTACATGGCGATCGTGACATCGATGGACACCGTAACTCTGGTGATCGAATAGAGAGGAAAACGTGCAAATATTTTCGGACATCGATGGACATAGTAACTCTACAGATTGAAAAAATCCCTAGGAAAACGTGGAAATACTTTCGTGGATCATCGATAGAAAATATATTACATGGCATTACGTGGAAAACATGGCAAAAGGGGCAACCGCAGTAAGTAGAGTGCGATGTGTGGGAAAAGAAGTGGAGTGGTAAAAAGATTAAAGGCCAGAAAGGCCGAATTGCTAAAGATGTTGAAAGGCAGAGATAATACAAAGTGGACCCATTCGGTAAAAATACATGCCGAAGTGGAGTACATAAAAACAGTACTAAATGGAGGAATAATTAACCAGAATTAAACCAGAGACACAACTACCACATCCACCTACTCTGCAATTAAAAACTTTGCAAAAACTAATAACACTTAATCTCCTCCGGAAAAAGTCGAAGTCCCTAAACTGAAAAATTTTTTTCTCTATAAATTAAAATAATTACAGTATTTAATAGTAAGAAATAAATGAACTTACTTAATTTTGTAAAATTAAAAAAAATTTTCCTCCTTATTACAGGAACCGAACCAGGCCATTTGCTTATACACAAAACACATATGCACCTTTAACCACTGAGCTATCGACCTTGCTCTTAACGGGAGAAATTTGCATTACATGTAAATTTTTCTGTTTTTTAGTTCCTTCTTTCATATAATTTTGCCATGCGCGTGGAACAGGGCATTCTACAGATTTTGGTTCAGGAAAAATAAGCTTAACTGACCTATATAGTGTAGGTGCGTGCTCAGGTGGGCGTTAGAAGTTATTGACTACTATTGGCAGAAAAGCCAGAGAACGGCAAGGGCCAAGGCAAGACTGCCTCTTTTTGCTGCATTTTGAATTACTTTGTAGAGCATTTAGACCGGTATGGTAGCTATTTCGGCTCAAATGCTGGCCTTGAGGTCGTCGATAGTCTATGGATTATAGGCGTAAACTTTTTCTTTCAAATAGCCCCATAAAAAAAGTCTGGTGGCGTCAAAACCGGTGAACGCGGCGGCCAGTTAACATTGCCTTATTTTGACATCAAGCGCCTGGCGAAGTTTCTCTTCAATAGGGCTATTGTTTGATTGGCAGTATGGCAAGGAGCACCGTGCTGTTGGAACCAGAAGTCGTCCAAACCTTTTTCACGCATTTGCGGGAACACAACGTGCGACAACATCCACCGATAGCGATTTCCATCGACGGTTTCGTTCTGACGGAAGAAATATGGCCCAATGATGGTTTTGGCGCAAACGCCGGCCCAAACGGTCACTTTTTGATCGTGTAATGGCACTTCATGAATCACATGAGGATTCTCCGTCCCCCAAATGCGGCAATTTTGCTTGTTGACTCCGCCAGATAGCGTGAAATGAGCCTCATCGGTCATCAAAATTCGCTGCCAAAAGTCGGGTTCAGCATTCATCATGTCAGCGACTGGTTTGCCATAATTCCAGCGTTGTTTTGGTGTGTAGCGAAGAATGGTTAAAATTGTACTGGACTGACGTTTCCAAAACATGTCTGACCATCTCAATCGCATGACAATGTTTACATCTCGTAATAAAAGATGGCGCACCCTGTACATTCATATATGTGAGATGAAAATAAAAGTTGTGTTTTGCTGCTTCATAGCGTGTATTTAATTTTAATGTTTTCAAGAAAGTTATTTTAATCTTAGATTACTACATATGTCGTAAAAATAAATGAAATTTTATCTCCAAGGACTATAATTAAATAAAACAAAAGAATGAATGAAATTAATTATAAAAAAAGGAAATATAACTTATTTTGATTCCTTCTAAGGCTTCAACTAACAACTGAAATCAAGCGACCAAAAAACAAACCAGCGATCATGCATACATACAAGTTAAAGACATTCGAAATCATAACTGTGAAACATGAGTGTTTCGCTCACAGCGCATTATTAAGCATTGTTTTTTATAATATACCGTTGCTTTTGGTACATTTGCTTTGAGTGCACTGCGCAGTTCACTTATATGCGCAAAATTTTGTGTCTGGTGAAATAGAATCAACGCTTACTGTTTGAGTGAGTGACGAAATGCAAAAACACGAAACACGGGAAGCGATTTGTGTGTTTGGGTGTGTTATTCTATTCTTTTTGTTTATGAGTGCGACAAGCACTCCAAACTTATAAGTGTGATTCGGGTGCCAAAAAATGACACCCTTGACGTTCTCTGGTACAAGCCGAACCCAAACTGTCGTTTTTTATCTAAAATTTGTGTATATTTAATTTAAAACCAAAATCATTTCGATTGGTTGTATAGTTTTTGTGTAAAATTACCTGGAAGTCAACTGCATGTTACATTAGAAGGCAACTTGGAGTACCAGCACTTGGTGATGTGATAAACTCTCTGGATGCAATTCATCGGCTTAGACTAATCAGACACCCTAACCCCCTGGCTAGACGGATAACAAGGACACATACATCTAGACGGCTGAGACGTTTTACTATTTGGGAGCTGCCCTCCCGGCGCATTGTCTAATTTATAATTAGGAAGTTCGTAACTGTCGCTTTAAATTGCTGACACAGTAGTATATTTGCGGCTGGATAGGTCAGGCAGCTTGCCTACTTGCTCAAATAAATATTAATAAAAAAAATAAAAAAATAAAAAAAATTAAACAAAAGCGCAAATATTTTTAAACTTTGAATGCTTATAACTTTTAGAAAAAATTTTTGACAACGGATTTGGAATCGTCGGAAAATTCTTTGTCGATTGAGTACAGCTTAAATCGTTTTTTGATTTTCGCAACGCTATTTGGTCGTGAGGTGCCACTGTGCGACGTGGGTCCGAGGCTGATCCTCCCGAGGCTGATCGTCCCAATTGGCAATCTTCATGCACTAGCATGTGAGGAATCCCTCGACGCGGCGTTCACTGCTTTTTAACGCTCAGTTCGAACTAAAATTTTCATATGATCTTCTCCGGAACAACCTTCCAGCAAAGGTGGCAACAGGGGTTGCACATCTGATTCCAGTCGTTCGCCTCGATAGGTCTGAAAGGCTTCTCAAGAAGAATTTTTCAGAAATAATAAAACTGCGGCCTCACAAAGGCGCCTCCATAATGTCAGCAAGGGCGGTGGCGGTGGCCGAAATCAGTCCCTTAGTGACCTGCGAACAGTTTAATATTAACCTTACTTCACAGTCGGTTTCGTAGTTACTTTTAACTTTAACTACAAGTGCGAACACTGCTGCTGGCAGACGCTGGCGGACAAGGTTCGATTATCACACTTGTTCCACGAACTTGAGTTATACTCCAGTCAGTGCAAGACGTCTCCGAATAAACTGTTCTATTAGGCTACTTGGAGTACGTCATGCTTAGCAACACTATTCGCTGACAGCTGACCATCGATAACCATCTCCTCTAGGTACACCTGCAGATTCGTGCTGTCGCAAAAAAACTGTTTTTTTCATATTTTGAGCCAGCAGTTTGATAGAAATCTATTAAATGACACATTACAAAATATTGCTCTCGCCCAGCCAGCGAGCAGTTCGTTTCGTTTTCTTTTGCTTAGCTTATTTTCGGGCCACTCGCTTCGGTTCCACAATTCTTTTGTGCATGTAGTTATGTGTGCATGTGACCTTCAGTACCGTTCCGATCGGAAACCAAAGGGAATCCGATCAGTCTAGGAATTTCTCCCCCCGGGAATCCTCCCGGGAATCAAAGCAATTTCAAATAAAAATTGGAGCTGAATCAGCTAGGAGAATCCCAGACAAATCACAAAATAAAGCCTATAGAAAACTCGACCGTTCTAGAAAAAATCTGAATAATTTATTCCTTTTTTTAAATTAATTTCATTTATTTATTGATGTTAAATGTTATTAAGCAATATTTCAGTATTAACTCCAAGTGCGTGTCACTGGCTTCCTCTGTCGACCGCAGATCCCTCTGAGAACTTGCATATGTTATCTGTAATTTAAAGGAAATATTACAATGAAATTAAAAACTCCGAAATCCTTAAGAGTTTAGCATTCAAACAGTCTAGGTTTAGGTAATATCGATGCTCATGATCAATTCTGCAAAGGAATTAATTAATTGAGTATAAATAGCTTTACTTACCTTATAATATTTAAATTTATACGCAAGAACGTGTGAATACAAAAGAAGATGAAAATGAAAAGTGAATTGAACTTCGCGAGACGTCGACGGTAGCCGAATGCAGTTCGAATTTTGTTTACCTACTTCGTTTCGGACTTTAGTCAACAAAGTCCATACAATTTTTTTGTGTTTTTCCGACGTGCCGAGGGAAAGGCCGTGAAGGGAAGGGCTCGCCAATGCTAATATACACTCACCCTAAATATGGGAAAATTAATTTTCTAAAATAAAAGGCTTCAGAGTTTTCATGATTTTCTAATTCCAATTTTCTGGGTGATTTTCTTCTATGAAGTAGAAAGTAAATATTTCTGAATAGCACATAAATACATTTACTATATAACAACCATCACTTCATGCTGTGGATGTTAGAACCACTTTGGAATCACGTGTAATATTTTTTCTGTGCAGTTCAAGTGCATTTTACCCGTACATTAAGAAAGGAACTGAACAATGAAAATAAAAAAAATGTCTTTTTTTGAGGAAAATAGAATTTTAACCCTATAAAATGTATTTATGGTGCCTTGCCATAAATCTATGGAAACCTTTTCTTAATTCTAGAAAATATTTTTAGTTTTAGGGCGATTATTTTATACATCGATATTTTTTAAATCTGGAAAAATAATCTTAGGCTTGTTAAGATTCTCCTCCACTTGGGCTGTACCTCGCAGCCAGTTTTTGTGTTCAATGTAAACAACATTGACATGCTTAAACGAAATTGAATTTTAGTTGCGTTTTATTACTCCCTAAATGGAGGGGTTTGCCAAAGAAATACAGGGCCACAAAGCTTTTTCTTCAACCTGATACCAACACAGCCTTTTTAAAAGAGCCCATTACCATTTAACATTTTCAAGTCCCTTGTACAGATATTCATAATTAGTGCAATATTTAGACAGTTGGGAACTATGTAACCATTCAGCTTAGCTCCAGCAATTGTCATGTTCGAACGATTCACAGTTTGGACTAGAAAGGAAAACTTTCAAAAATGTAAAACATTACATTTAGAGACCACTTGTACCCAAGGGTCGGGTCACTGCGTTGCTAACTCGTGTTTCGCTCTTAAATGGTATTTTAACAGCATTCTTACCTAAATACATGAGAGAAGTCGGTATTTCCACTTGCATTTCCTTTAAGTTTCCGATTAACTGCAGACTTAGCTATTTCGAATAAATTGGTCGGTCTTTCACCTTCGATTTTTTCATAAATTTCTTTAATATTGTCTCTCCATTCATGAAAACGGCCTGTTATTCCTTGATAATCATGTAATTTCTCCATTGTGTCTTTTTACAACATATATTAAATAACAAAGGTTTTGACTATTGATACGTATACATGCGTTTATTTTTGTACAAGTTGTTAAGAAAAAAATATATTGAGTGCCACTACGCCAATCTCGGCAAACCAATCACAAGTTGTGCTTGCACTGAAGCCATTTCCACTACTTTAAAATTTTCCAATGCAATTTTCTGGGCATGCGCCAGTGGCATTTAAAAAATTTCCAGAATGCATAGCCATAAATACTCTTACCAGAAAAATTATGCGTACAAACATGTTCGCTAACTTTAGTTTGAATAAAAGTGTTAATAAAAAACATCGTAATTTTTTTGTTTAATAAAATGGTATATTTAACTAGCTATATAGTTATGTAACTTCATTATTTTTAGCCCTTAAACTTAGCAACAAATTATAAACATTGTCTAATTTTTATTTATATATTTTATATTTTCTACATTTATCCAAAACAGCTAGCTGTAAATGTTTTACATTGTTAAAAATTAATTAAATTCGCCACCGCAAAATTGTTGAAAAAATAGCACAAAATCTTTAAAATTTACCCAATAATATATGTAAATATAAGAAAATACAAAACAGGAAAAGTTACTTGAATGGACATGCTTAAACCATCATTCAGGAGAAATGACACAAAATAACCACAGAGGATTGTAGCACTTGCAGTTGGCTACATGTAGTAAGTCGTCTATAAGTCGCTCTGCGATAAGGGATGTTGCAAAGAGAGAGTGGCAATGAGAGAGTGGCACCTTTCTGTCTATATGTTGCTATCTCAAGGTCAAGTTGTGTTTGAGACATGAAACAGGAAATAGAAAAGCAGATTTATATATCCAGCTCAGCGTTAAGTCCTAACTGGGAAGTTCTTTAAGCTGAGGTTTTGGTGGACATAAAACTTATCTGTGATACTCATTTTATTAGACTTAACGCTTAATAAAAAAATTAATTGCGGCAGGAAATAAATTGAGTATAAATTTGGTGGAATTTGGCGAATAAAAGAAAAACCGAAGAAAGCTCGGAAATTTCTAAACTCTGGCAGGAAATACTTTAAAAACCGGACTTCCTCAGTAGTCGCGCATGCGCCTTGAATTGAAACTTTTAAAGTCGCCATGTAACGAGCGCCTACACCTAATGCATAATAGATGGTACCTCGGGATTAAATTGATGCAATATAATGCGCCGGCGCACTGCCGAAAGCCTAGCGTAAATACTCGCCTATTCCCTATAAGGCTCTAGTTTTAGACGGCCAACAATGGGAAAGAAGCAAACTGCGATCTGGATGAGCGCTCTTACTGCAAAATAATCTCATATATTTTAAATGATGGCGAGACTTGCGCGGCGACCAAAAATACCTTTCCTAATCACATGGCTATGCAAAAGTATCTCTGTATCGAGCAAGGGCTCCGTAAGAAATATTCAAGGGAATATAAATCGCGAAAGATCCAACGTAATCGTTTTGTTTTTGTCTTTGCCTAGCTCCGGAAGAATCCCTACAGATCAATAAAAATTCAAAAAAACAAGAAAGGATGCTAATTTCGGCTTACCAAAGTTTGCAGAAAAATCAAAAAATTGAAACCGAAATTTTTGAATAATAATAAGTTGCCAAATCTCAAAATTGATGAAAATATTTTGAGAAACAGTGATGTTATGAATTTTCCCTTATTTTCCTGATTGTTCATAAGGCAGCTGTAGGATTTAGAGGTCCGGCTTTGAAGAAATTAACACCGAAATTCTAGAATAATATTATGTGGCTAATTATCAAATTTGGGGAAAATAACTAACAGCTATAATTTTTTTCGAAAAGTTTTCCGATCCGTCCGTCCCCACACAAGTACGAGTGAGAGTAAATAAAAGATTAAATGCAAAGTTTCTTTCAGATAGCTTTACAACTGAGAGAGATAGACTTCGCTGTTGATCCTGATTAAGAATATATATACCTTATATGGTCGGAAATGTCTCCTTCACTGCATTGCAAACTTCTAACTGAAATTATAAGCAAGAAAGTTTAGTTTAAATGTACCTAATAATAACAAGATGGACATACAGTCGGGCGACCCGACAGTAGAATACCCTGTACCATTACAACGCGCGTGCCAAAATTATATAAAAGAAGGAGATAAGACAAATGCAAATGTCTTCAACTTTAAGAGCAAGGTCGATGGTTCAGTGGGTAAAAATGAATATATGTTTTGTGTGTAAGCCAATGGTCCAAGTTCGATTCCTGCCGCCAAGGGTAAACATTTTTTTTTTAGTTTTACAAAATTAGAAGGTTTTTAAGTACTATAATTATTTTGATTTACAGGAAAAAATTAAAAAAAAAATATTGTTAAAATTAAAAAAAAAGTACTCGTCGCAGACGGGACTTGAACCCGTGACAATTTATTTTATTTGAAATAAAAACATTTCGGGTTGACTGCAGCTTAGACAACTGCACCACAAATCAATTTGAAATAAGTTATCTTAATTTCATAAAAGTGTGAATATAACTAAAATGTATAATGAACGTTTTGATTTATTTGGAGCCCTCTGCCTGGGCTGCCTCATGTACAAGTAATGTGTATAAAGTAAAAAGCCTATATCTCCGCTGTTTATGGCATGATCGAAATAAAATTTAGGCAATATGTGTATTTCGGTAATATATATACAGGTTTTAAATATGGTTCACACAACTTTATAAATTTTCGAGATATATGGTTTTTTTTTCAAATAGCTCCGCCAAAAAGGGGAGCAAGAAAAATTTAAAACAAACTTGATCTACGTGCAAACATAAGAAGTCGAAATCCTAAGTTTGGTGTCTTTAGCTCTTATCTAGCTCTGAGATCTAGGCGTTCATACAGAAAGACGGACAGATATACGACGGACAGACAGGCGGACATGGCTATATCGACTCCTTTAGTGGTCCTGATCAATATATGGGTAACTTTTGGGGGTCTGACACGCCTCCTTCTGCCTGTTACAGAAAATTGCACTTGCACAAAACTATAATATCTACATGTATGTACCTTTGGTACAGGGTATAAAAAGGGAAATTAAAAAAAATTTAAATGTTATACAGTCCATATTTTAGTTTTATCTTTTTATTTTCTTTTCGTAATTATGTTGTTAAAGTGTACAAGCTTAACCTTTCTATTTTTACAAACTGTTGTATGATGTCTTTTTTGTACTCATCTCTCTGTGATACTCTCGACAGCCATCAAAGTAAATAAACATCGACTAATTTCAAACCAGGTGTTCTCTTTTTCTAACATGTTCGTCGTGGTTAGTTTTGCAAAGCCAAAAATTGAGTGTTTTAAAAACGTTTGAGCGATGTTAGTGGTTTCTGTCCTGTGACTCAATCGCATTTTTTTTCGTTTATATTGGTGCCCACCAAAAATTCAGTGAGCGACCTAAAAATCCTAATACTAATAATGATTGAATTAAATTGCAAAAAAGCTATTTTGACAAAAAAAACAAAAAAATAATGAGAAAGAAGAGTGCGATACCGAAAGTGTACAATTTTCAAAGTCAATGTAGGTAGGTAGGTTCAAGCGGAGAGGTCCCAACCTAGGGCCTCAAATTAGAGCTGGGGTCTTTTTTAGTCCACTCCCTCTGTTCTCTACTCGTTGTTGAGTGAGTGAAGATGCCTAGGCCAATGACTTTAACTGTCGGGCTCCAATGTGGCGTAGTTTTTTGTGATTTAGCGCTTGGCAGAAGTAGAGCAGATATTCCGGAGTCTCTTTCTCCGTGATTTGCTTGCAGCTTCTGCAGATCACATTGTGTGGCAGTCCCATTTTCATTGCGTGCGATCCAATCGCACGACCTTTCCTTGTTGGCTGTGTGCTTGAAGTGGTCCTGGATCCTTATCTGGATTGAGTATAGGGAGATTTGTATTTCTGCATCAGTGCTAGGCTCTGAGGAGCCAGCTATTGCTAGTTATTGTCCTCCGCAAGTTTATTAAAAGTCTCCCCGCATTCAGACACAAGCCGTGACGTGGTTTCCACGGAAGCTAGGGATTTAATAGCCGCTTGGCTCTCCGAGTAGATCCGTATATTGGTATCGTTGAGTCCTCGTCGTATTGAAATCCTGGGTGCTTCCCTTATGGCGAGCATTTCAGCCAGGAAGACCGTCGCCGAGTCCGAGAGACTGAGACTGAGCGTAGATCCCAGCCCCCAGCCCCAGCTCATCTTGGAGCCGTCGGTGTAGAGGGGTACCTCGGCCTCTACAGTAACTCTCCCCCTGTTCCAGTCTTCCCTCGTTGCGTAGGAAGTTATGAAACTATTTTCGAAGTAATATAGTAATATAGTCTGTTTTCTCGTTTGTTTCCATTTTGATGCTTTCAAGTATCTTGCCGTGCCCTGTGCCGAGTTTCTTTCAATTGTTTTTTGCTTTCAGTCCTACTGCACTCTGCTCGGCAATGTCCTTAACAAACATTTCTATGGACATTATGTTGAGAATAGCATTTAGAGCAGCCGCGTGGCAAGAGCGCATTGCTCCTGCGCACGCTGCTCGATGTATCCTAGTGAACTTCGATATGTAGGAGGTCCTGGTTAGAGCTGGCCGCCATACTAGGGCCCCGTATGTCAGAATTGGCCGTACCACCGCTGTGTAGAGCCATATAATAATTTTTGGGTTGGCCCGAGTGGTTCCCAAACATTTTCCTGCTGGAGTAAAAAGCTGTGACAATGTCACATTCCGGCGGGCATTTTTGTAGATACACTTTGTAAATATGAAGTAGGTTAAGTTGTATATATTAGAGTAAATATTATTGTAAATAGTTAGGGATTAGGGCCACAGAGGTTTGGATCATAAGGATTAGTAGGGCCAAGCATCGCCCGCAACATCGTCGAGCAACATTGGCCAGGGGAACGGGATGGAACGGCAGGGCCGCATCCCAAGGACCGGAACACAAGATCCGCCAATCAGCGACCGGCAGAGGAGGCCAGAGCGCACGATCGGAGCAGAGGCCCATTGCGCAGGCGCCAGCAGCACACAGGAATGCGAAACACAATTCGGAGCGGCCACCTTCACGCTCGGGAGGGAGCGAGAGAGGAGACCTGGAATGTAAAGAATGCATTGAATGCAGAACGGAGCGTGCCATGGATCGCGGCAGCCCAGCCGCAAAAGGGTTGGCAGAATCAGGTCGCAACGAGGATGACAAATGGGATTAAGAACTCTCGCGATATTACCAGTGATAAGCAGTGACCAAAACCCCAAAGTATCCGACGACGACATATACATATACCGAGGAAAATCACAAGGATAACACGAACGCAAAGGACTAAGAGGACCCCAGTACCAACTCAAGGAAAGCGACGCTACGGAATTTGTTTGCATTTTTTTTTGACACGATTTACGGGTGAGCGAGGCGAGGCCGCCACTAGTATTATTATTTTTTTTTATTTACGATTTTTCTTATTTTTGACATTATTCTAACATTTGGAGTAACAATAAACCTATATTGAGGACATTTCTAATAGCTGAAGCATTTCTGGACTATAAACATTTGATTTCTCATCCGTTCGGTTCTTAAAATCATTCAAAACAAAATAAATTCATTTTAGCGCTGCAAATGCCCTTGCTCGCTACGGGTATATCTGAAGCGTTTTCATCAATTTTTCGTGTTTTTTGACCATGAGTTGTTTCACAAAAATTGCTGCCAAAGGTGGAGTCGCAGCTCAAGGCAGACTTTCTAAATGTATTCTGGTTCAGTAATGACACACGGTGAAATATTCAGATTCTTAAATCTCCGATGTAGTACATGATTTTCCAGTTGAATCAAAAAGACTTCCAAATTTGCTTATAATTCTGATGAATTTTATTTGATTAGAGCGGCTATGGTGCCGCTCCAACGATCGAAGTGTGTCTGATTTTACAATATTCTTTAAGTCTAATAAAGGGCTACGTCTTGTAGCTGCGCTGCTCGCAGGCGGCGGCAGAGAGACGGCTATATACCTATATACTTATGTATTAAAAAAAGTATTTATATACGTTGCTCTGCGCTCTCAATTGGATGCGCGAGGGGTATGCATGTGCTGTCCGTTTGTTAAAATTATGTCGACGCTAGCACTTCCTGAGTGCGTGCTAAGCCATAGCGATCGGTTTATGTTTCGGCCACTTTGGGTTTATGATCGGACTTTGAAATATGTAAACACTGCAACAAAGTGTTACAGTGCATACCCCCTCAGTACAGTGAGTATTTAATATATATGCATACTACATAATTTCCCTCCATTGGACCGTACTTCAGGATAAAAGATTCAAATATTGCTTTTACGACAGTATTAACATTTTTATTCGTAGCAGGTATGGCAACTAAATACTTAGTTAAATCACATCACACAAAGTGACTGCATACTCATTACCATTTTCTGATTTTGGCAGTGGACCAAAAGTGTCCACTGCCACTCTGTCGAAAGCATTTATTGAGGTGTCTGTAATTGTTAAAGAGGTCTTTGTGTGTTTAATTATTTTAGCTTTCTGGCATTTTTTACATTTTTCTACGTACTCAGTTATATCTTTAGACATGCTTTTCCAGTAATAATGTCTTTTTTCTTTGGCCAAAGTTTTTGATATGCCAGTATGACCTCCTTGAACTGGATCATCATGTAGTGTAGACAAAATTGCTTCTTTTTCTTTTAAATTTGTCATTACGGTCACCGGATTGAGTAGCGCTACTCTTAAGGTTTTAAAGGTTTTATTGCCCATTAATTTGAAATTATCTATTGAAGTATGTTCAAAGATATTTTCTCACGGTGCCACTTTGAGTTGGCTGATTTGATGTATACCGGCTTGCATTTCAAGCCTTTAGAAAAATTGATCTAAGTCAATAACTCCATTGTATATAAATCGCTAACATCATATTTTGCAGTATATTTTCTGCCTTGTTTAAATAAACATGAGATATCTTTTATCTGGAAGGTCACTTCTTTACGTACTTCATCATTGTTTATGACGTCGTATACGTTGGGCTTAGAAGCTTTATTTAAAGATTGCATATTGCAATTCTTGTTCTTGATTTTCCGCGCGGAATTTTTGTCTACTTTGATATCTAGTAGTGACTTTTAGTATATTTCTGGGTATATTTGGTAGATCTTTGATGGTTTTCCTTGATAACGCATCAGCTACATAATTATCTTTTCCCTTTAAATATTCGACTGTAAAGTCGTATTCTTCTAGTTTGAGCCTCATACGCGTCAGTTTAGAACTGGGATTGATCATCGAGAATAGGTATTTTAAATGTCTATGGTTGGTTTTTATTAAGAAATGTTTTCCATAAATATATGGTCTGATATGTAAAATCGCCCAATGAATTGCAGCTAATTCCTGCTCAGTTATACATTTGTTACTTTCACCTTTTGTAAATGCTCTTGATGCGTATGAAATGGGAAGTTGTAGACCATTATGGCTTTGAGTTAAACCGCTCCACATGCTTGCTTACTTGCATCAGTTATTATACAGAATTCTTTAGTGAAATCAGGGTTTTGAAGCAAGGTGGGTTCCATAAGTTTTGTTTTTAAGTATTAAAATGCATTTTCACACTCATCCGTCCATTTAAAAAGAACATTCTTTTTACATAATCTTTTTATGTGCCGTAAATAGTCGGAGAAATTTTTTATAAAACGTCTATAATAGTTGCAGAATGCTACGAAGCATCTAGCACTGTCTGCGTCGTAAGGAACTGAGTAGTTCATAATGACATCGTATTTCTTGTCATCTGGAAGAATTCCTTTATCAGTGCATTTATGACCTAGAAAAGCCACCTCATGCATAAAAAATGAACATTTTTCTGGATGTAACTTTAGGTTGTATTTCCTACATTTCTCAAAAACATCTGTTAAGTTATTAATTATATGTTTTTCGGAACAACCAATTACTATTAAGTCATCCATATAAAGTAATGCTTGCGAAGGTTCTAAGCCAGAGAACGCTATAGTCATTATTCTCTGAAACGAATTAGGAGCTATTTTTAATCCGAAGGGTAATCGCGTCAAGCGATATGAGCCATTGCTCGTTGAAAAAGACGTTATATCTCTATGTAATATTTGTGGCGGCCTCGCCTCGCTCACCCGTAAATTAGTGTCAAAAATGCAAATACATCCGTAGCTTCGTTTTTCCTTGAGTTAATAGAGGGGTCCACGTAGTCCTTTCCTTGGGATATCCTGGTCGTGAGTAATTATGTATTGATCGTCGTTGGCAACTTTGGGCTTTTCACTGAGAGTTTACTGCTTATTATTCCACTGGTCAAATCGCGGGTGTTCTTAATCACATTTGTCATCCTCGTTGTGATCTAATCCATGGTACGCGCCGTTCCGCATTCCATGCATTCTTTGCATTCCAGGTCTCTCGCTCCCTCCTGAGCGTGCATGTGGCCGCTGCGAATTGTGTTTCGTATTCCTGTGCGCTGCCGGCGCCGGCGCCGGCGCAATGGGCCTCTGCCCCCCTCTGGCCTCCTCTGTCGGTCGCTGATTGGCGGATCTCGCAATCCGGTCCTTGGGATGTGGCCGTCCTGGCCGATGTTTTTCGACGATATTCAGAACGCCTGCTGGAATGTGACATCGTTAGACCCCCTCCTTACTTCCGGCAGGGGCGAAAGAAAACCCGCACCTTGCCGTGAGTGCTAATCTGCACCTGGAACCGCTGGCCTCCTTCCTCGTCCAGGTACTGTCGCGTGGTGCACAGTAATGGTTCACTCGTGAGCAGGGCGTCCCATTGTCCCGACGATTCACGCTGCTCGTCGTCGGAGGAATCAGTCGGCGAGTCCTCCCACGGAACGCTCCGTCTCCGTCCTTGCTGGCGTCGTTCCCCTCCCTCGGTCTCCTCTAATGCCGGAGTCTCCGTGGGAGCCCCCGGTGGCCGACTGACGGCGCACCAGATCTCTGCGGAGTTACGGCCCCGGCCCGAAAATGCCTGCATAGACCCGATTGACCGGCGATCCCGGAATCCTCGTCGGGACATAGTCCTCCCGTAGAGGGCTATAGGAGTCCCGCAGACGTGGCACATTTCCCTCCTCGGGGGACCGCAATACCGCGCCAAGTACCCCTCGGCCGTTCGGCCGTAGATTAGTTCCGTGGCCGGTGATGCCGTCTAGACTTGTCCTCCGAGCGTCGAGCTGTTTCCACTGGTCGGGGTGGCCTTCTCGTTTTCGTCTTCGGCAGGATCCTCTATGTCCGTCTCCTCGCCGCGATAAGGTTTCAGCTGATTCAGGTTGGCTGTCCGCCGCCGGCAACTGCCAGGTATGTGCAGCTGCACAATATTTGGTGATGGAAACTTGGCGATTCTGAACGGTCCCTCGTATTTCGTTGACAGTTTCGGCCCGAATCCCTCGGTGGCATTCGACCATGCGTGGCGTCGTACCAGCACTAGCAATCCCACAGGCGGCTTCCATTCCCGTCGACGAAGGCTGTAATGGCGGCGCTGATCGGCAGATGCACGGTCGGCGTTGTTCCTTGCGACCTCGAAGATGCTGTGTGGTTGTTTACCTCAGGGGTTCCGCGTCTCGGTGTAACTTAATCGTAGAGGGCGTGGTGCAGCCGAGGTTCTCTTCCTTGTACCAGGAATGCTGGGCTGAATCCCGTTGTGTCGGAGATACTACTGTTGATCGCCAGCGATATCTCTGGGAGCAGTCTACCCCATTTGATCTGTGTGTTTCCAATCATTGTTTTAATCGTCCGGTTTGCCCTCTCTGTTGGATTTTGCCTCGGTGTGTACGGGGCGTGTTAATCCATTCCCAGAGACTTGCAGAAATTTCGGAACCATCGACCCCTGAACTGTGTGCCGTTGTCGCAGACAAACGTTAGTGGCACTCCAAAACGATTCAGGATCCGTTGGCAGTTGGTTCCTTGCACTTGGCGTGAAAGGGCGTCGGCCACTAGGTTTTGGGCTGCCTTCCGGTAGTGGACTTCATATTGATACTGCTGCTGCTCGAGTGCCCAGCGGACGATTCTGCGGGTTGGGTTGTCGGTGGAGTTCAACCACTTCAAGGCCTGATGATCCTTTATGACCTCGAATCGATATCCCTCGATATGACACCGCATCTTCCTTACGGCCCATATGATGGCGAGACACTCCTTCTCGGTTACCGATTAATTCCTTTCCGCGCTATTTAAGCGGCGGCTGGCATAGGCCACCACTCGTTCTTGTCCCTCGATGGTTTGTGTGAGTACGGCTCCGATGCCGTATTCCCTGGCGTCCGTCTGCAGCACAAATTTCTGCTCAAAGTCCGGGCAGACTAAGACAGGTGCTTCCGTCAGTCGCGTTTTCAGCTCCTGAAATACCTGATCCTGCCGCGGTGTCCAATCCCATTTCTTGCCCTTCTTCAGCAATGACGTCATCGGTTCTACAATGTCAGCGAAGTTGGGCACAAATCGACGATACCAGGATGCAATGCCAAGGCATCTTCGAAGTTCCTTTAAGCAAGTTGGCGGTTCCAACCCACGGATCGCGGCAACCTTGTCGGGATCCATATGGATTCCTCGCTTCCTCGCTGATCACATGCCCCAAGTAGTCCGTAGGTTGGCTATGCGTAGTCGGCGAAACACCTCTCGAAGGTTTTCCACATGTTCCTCCAATGTTGACCCGATGACGATGTCCGGACCGATGACCGTGTCCAGTGCCCGCTGAAACGTCGCTGGCGCCGAGTGGAGTCCAAATGGCA
>VNJN01002677.1:0-119878 GCA_008042485.1 Drosophila mayri | reverse complement strand
AGCTTTCTTAACTGCTTTGGTTTTTGGCCTAAACAAATGGCATATCAGGTAGCCAAAGTGACGTGTGCTTGTTACTCGAAAATAACTCCAAGTGTGGACACCTTTTTAATGATTGGCATGCAATCAGGCTCAAACTATTTGTTTCGCCAACGGATAAAGTTACGACCGAAATCGGGTTGGGGTTTATACTCGTATGTAGTGGATGCATGGCGGTGGCTAGTGACTCAGCTCAATCCCACCGACGGGTAAACCTTGTATACACATGGAAATATGTCTTTGTGATTAAATGGACAATAAAAAATAAATCAACAACATGTAGCAGCATCTCAACTGAAGCAGATTTGATTATTTATAATAATTGCTTAGACGGTTATCTTTTAGATTGAATAAATTGCTTGGTTACTGACAAATACTTACAAAAATTAAACATTTTCTTATCACTTTAACGCTGCGCGCGCTTGGAATAAATCTTTATATACTCTGCTTCTGTAAAAATGTATAAAGAAATAGGGATAAAGTGGTTTTAATCTAATAAGTCTGAAGAGAGATTTTTTAAAACAAAAACTTGATTGTGTTTTCATTTAAAACTTAGTTATTAGACTACATTAAAATTATAAAGAACAGCAAAGTATTTATGTTTATTTGCTGATTAATTTACATTTATTATGTTATATTGATTATAAGTTAAAATGGGAAAACCAGATTGAATGATTAAAAATACTTTCATTCACTTCTGCGGCATGTTCCAAGAAAAGCCGAAGTAACTTTCAAGTTTTGCTTATATTTTTTTTTTTTCATTGTTTATTTATTTATGGTTTGGTAAGCAAATTATTAGCATCCGCTCTAAATATGATTTTGCTTGCTGGCACTTTATGCTTAGACAGCAAAATTAATCCTAATCTTATCAATTGAGTCCCAGATAAGACAGAGTAATAAATGAGTAATAGAAGCTACTCCTGTGTCTTATTTTTAATAATATAAACAGTTTTTTTATTGCCATAAATTCGTAGTTTATCCAGATCTCAGCTGCTATCAATTGAGTCCAAGATGAGTCAGTCTTTGGCTCAACAAGCTGCTTAAATAAACAAACACTCTGGTTGCCACCATTGAGAGTGGTCTCCCTGAAAAGTGCAAATATGGCAGAGATGGTATTGATGGCACTCCCACGAGACGGGGGCCAACGGTATAGTGAGTAAGCCTGGTCAAAACAAAGCGGCTCTCTCATATCACAGACATAACTTGTTTGCTTTTCACTCTCTCAATTTCAACAATTCTCTGGGGGCACAAGGTGTAGCTCATGCTCGGTTAGTAGCTTTCAGACCTTCGACCGGATCGGTTCTATATAATCCACGGCTGCTGGCGGCAAGCATAGCGAAAGTGATAATATTTCGGCGTAGATATCGCGTGGCGAGTTAAATATATAACAAATAGGAGCTCCAATCGGAGCTATAAAATCTATAGAAATGAAGCCACAAAGCCGCCACATCTGGGCTCTGGCCTTGTGGTGCCTCGTAGTGGTCCCCTTTCCTGGCAGCTCCTTCAACCTATCCCCGCGACCCAACCGGCAGATCTTGGATCCCCAGTTCCCCACCAATCTGCCCAAAGTGCGTGCGTCATATTTCGGTTTTACGATGAGCCTGCGACCCAATGGGTAAGAGCATCTCCCGCATCTCCATCTCCACGCTCCCCACTCTTCCAACTCCGTAAACAGGTTGATGATTCACCTCACCTCAAACGGCACTCAATATATAAGCAGTTGTGGCCGTTAAAATTGAATGAACTTTTTTGAAAATGCTATTAAAACCACAAAAAAAAAAAAAAAATGAAGGAAAATATTGAAGAAATGCCGTAAGAAGCACTTAATGCCTTGTACAAACGATGAAGTCATACCCTTAATATCAATTATCAACACACGCATACCAGCAGGGAGGAGGTCGGACAGGGGACTATATATGACTATATATTTATGGGTTCATGGCTATATGTTCGAGTACGGGAAGTTATGCAAATATTTGCAGTGTTGCACGTTCGGTCCCTCAGTTATTCCGTTCGATTATTCACCGGACCGAAAGGGTGGAGTTGGCTGGGTTCTAGAACGGTTCGGTTAAGTTAGAAGCCAATGGAAATCTGTTATCACAAAGCAACGTTGCCAGCACCGACGATTTACGATAAGATTGCCGCTGTCACAGTGAAACACTGCTAAGGTGACATTTCCCAAGATAAGCCCCACCTCTCTCTACGATTTGTCACCTTATCAAGTTTCGATTTTCCTTGAAATGCATTCAATTTCTCAGCTATGCTGAGCCATAGAAGGGTCAGTTTTAGCTCTGGAAATCTATCATATGAAATACATTTTCATTGTCAAGCCAATTGACTGACTGACGACTGATTGTGACTGTATAGAAGTTCGCAGGAAAAGTCGACTAATGGATGAGGCATAGACCTTAAATTGCCCCACAATTAGTCATTGTAGAAGATTGCAACAATATCTGTTCAATATTACCCAAGTTTCCACCTTTTTCAGTTGTCAAAATAAATTGTTTTCGGCCTCAAAAAAAATGTACAAACTTCTTGCTGGCTGACTTCCTCTATTCGTAAATATTCGTCTAGCTGCTACTTTATATTTGTTTTCTTGATTTTTTTATGTGCCAACAAAAAGAAAGAAATGCTGGCTTGCTGCTGTCACTTTTTTCAACATTTTTATTTGCTAATGAATTCATATACATATTTTTACCTATGTGGTAAATATTTTAGGGTATTTTGTTTACTTTTTTGTTACCGAAGTTTGGCAAATAAAGCGATCGCTTCAAAGATTTTGTTCATAATAATTAGCATTTAAATTAGTCAAAGCAATTTGCTGGATAATCGTGGGGTTTGGATTTATTAAATTTAAATTAAATAAAAGGATCTGAATAGTTTTGTTCTTTTTCTGTTCTTTAACAAAGAAAATCTTCTTCACTTTCAGCATCATCGTGGGTGCTCCTCGTGCTCAATCCACATTGGATTCACAGCGCAATATTAATGAAACAGGAGCGATATACAGGTGCTCCCTGCTCAATGGACAATGCAATCCGTATGTCCTGGACGAAACAGGCAACGTTGATGCGCCCTTTAATGAGTACACGCTGGACTCGCAGCGCAAGGACTTCCAGTGGCTGGGCGGATCCATGGATGGCGGCACTCGGGACACGGACAAGCTGCTCGTGTGCGCCCCCCGCTTCTATGCACCCAGCTCCAAGGACTACCACCTGCATGGGGTGTGCTACTGGGTGCAGGACACCCTCGGTAGCACTCCTAGACACGTGACCCGCATCTCCCCGCTGAGGCTCAAGCAGGAGCAGGTGGTCGAGGGCAGTGACTTGAACTCCTTCTACTACATCTACAGCGAGCTGGGACTGAGTGCCCATGTGTCGGACGATAACTCCAAGTTCCTCATTGGAGCACCCGGCATCTTCACATGGAAGGGCTCGGTGGTCCTGTACCGGCAGGTGGACAACATTGATGATCCCACCGCTAGCCGGCGGGACACGAGCAGCGCGCTAAGCCGCAGTCGCCGGATACGGGAGGCGGACTCAAACGACTATACGCCGGAGCACTATGCCCCGGAGATTCCCAAGCCAAATGGTGGGGATGACGAGTACTTTGGCTATGCGGTCAGCTCCGGTTACTTCGACAGCGCTAACTTATCCACGCTGCTCTACGTGGCCACCGCTCCCCAGGCCAACAAGCAGTCCGGCGAGGCCTATATCTTCGACATTCATGCCAAGAAGATCAAGAAGCACCATGTCTTCCAGGGTGAGCAGTTTGGCGAGTACTTTGGCTACTCGGTGCTGGCGGAGGATCTCAATGGCGATGGCAAGACGGACGTAATTGTGTCGGCGCCGCAATACGCTCTGGAGGATTCCCACGATAACGGAGCCATCTATGTGTTTATCAACAAGGGCTTTGTGAGTAATCCGTGATTACGTGGGTCTTCCCTGCTCTGTGAAATACATATCTAAAGCTGACTAATAATAACCTTATCGTTGCAGTTCAACTTTGAGAGAAAGATTTTGCGCTCGCCGCTGACAAGCAATGCCCGCTTTGGCACCACACTTTCCCGACTGGGCGACATCAATCACGATGGATTTAATGGTGGGTTACGAAGGATTAATGATGAATCTATGGCAGATCTAAAGAATGTATCTATTCCACAGACGTTGCCGTGGGCGCACCCTTTGCCGGCAATGGCTCAGTGTTCATCTACCTGGGCAGCGAGCGAGGACTCAGGGACAAGCCCAGCCAGCAGCTGGATGCCCCTAGCCAGCAGCCCTCCAAATACGGAACCCACATGTTCGGCCACGGCCTGTCCCGCGGTTCCGATATCGATGGCAATGGCTTCAATGACTTTGCTGTCGGAGCCCCCAATGCCGAGGCTTTGTACTTGTACAGAGCCTATCCTGTGGTCAAGGTCCATGCCTCTGTCAAGTCAGAGTCGCGTGAGATCAAGCCGGAGCAGGACAAGGTGAAGATCACCGCCTGCTACCGACTGAGCACCACGGCCAAGGACACAAAGGTGCAGCAGCAGGAGCTGGCAATCAGGATAGCCATCGATACGCAGCTGAAGCGGGCGAAGTTTGCCCAGACGCAGACCAACGAGATGAGCTTCAAGGCGGACGCCGGCCTCGGGGAGCAGTGTCGCATCTTTGAGGTCCAAGTGCGGTACAGCGAGAAGGACATATTCACGCCCATTGACCTGGAAATGCACTACGAGCTGACCAAGAAGGTGCCGGACTCAGAGGGTGAGTTTTTAATACAAAATTTGAAATGGAAACTGTTTCTTAAATAATTTAATTTTCTATAAATAGAATTCTGCGACACCTGCGTGGCTGTGGATCCAGCGGAGCCCAAGGTTTACCAAGATAAAATCATCTTTAGCACAGGCTGTGCCAACGATGTCTGTAATGCCGATCTGCAGCTCAAGAGCAAGGATGTGAGGTGAGTTGAGAGAATTCCAAGATTATATCTTATTCCTGGTCTAAACACTAACCTCTTCCTTAGCTCCACCTATATACTGGGCAGTGCCGACACCCTGCGATTGCATTACGAGATTACGAACATGGGAGAGACCGCCTATCTGCCACAGTTCAACGTGACCAGCGCCTCCCGTCTGCCCTTCGCCCAAGTGCCCGGCAACTGCAAGGTCACCGATGCCTATATGGTGTGCGATCTGAATCGTGGACGACCGCTGGCCAAGGGTGACCGGGATTCGGTGACCGTCAGCTTCGATGTGAGCCAGCTGAGTGGACTTTCCCTCATCATCACCGCCGAGGTTTTCAGTACGGGAAGAGAAGCGAATCCCACGGACAACAGGCAGGTCAATGTGATTGGCTTGAAGGAGTTTACGGAGATCGATGCCACCGGGTGAGTTACAAATCATGGAGAAAATCGGAGAAAGAAAATCGAAATAAAATTCCCATTATCCTTTCAGTGGCCAGACCAATGCACAGATCGACCTGGAGCACTACAGCAACTCGGCGGAAATCATCAATAATTACGAGATCAAGAGCAACGGTCCCAGTGTGATCGAGGAGCTGACGCTGTCCTTCTTTATTCCCATTGCCTACAAGGTGGGCACGGCCCATATTCCCATCATCAACATCACCAGCCTGAAGATGCAGGCCAGCTACGATTCCCAGCTGCTGAACATTGATCTCTACGACCAGAACAACACAATGCTCTTCCCGGATCCCGTCGAGGTGTCCACCACGGTCAGCGGTGGCCTGGAGAGGACTGTGATCACGCAGAATGGACAGGGCTACGACGTGTCCACCAGTGGCCACATCCATCGCACCATGGAGGTGCTTGATACAGATTCGGTGGCCACCGCTTCGATGACACGGAAGCGCAGGGATCTCAAGGCTCTGACCGCCAACCGGGAGCAGTATGCTCGCATCTCGAATGTCAAGGCCCACGATCTGTTGAGCGATGACTTCAAGGACAAGTTGCCGGTGAATCGCACCATAGTGTTCCACTGCCGGGATCCCCTGATGACCATCTGTGTCCGGGCCGAGATGCGCGTCCATTTCAGGCCAGAGAAGTCCATTAACCTGAATATGCGCTACCATGTGGACTTGAACGAAGTGAACTCGCTTCTAATGGATCCCTGGGAGTACTTTGTCATCTTGTCGGACTTGGAGCTGCACAAGAAGGGCGATCCCACCTCCACGTCGTTTGCCATTAACCGGAGGATTGAGCCCAATGTGATATATAAGCATCTGCAGGCAAAGAGCATATGGTGGATTATCCTTATCTCCGTCATCGGTGGCCTGCTGCTGCTCTCTGCCCTGAGCTACGGACTGTATAAGGTTTGTAATATAGAAGATATTTATTATTATATAGTATTGTCTGACCTGTTTTCTATGTTCTCTTCAGATGGGCTTCTTCCAACGCACCAAGAAGGAGGAGCTCAACAGGCTGGTCAACCAGAATCCCGACGAACCGGAGGCGGAGAACCTCAACAGCAACGAGAACAACTAAGTCCGGCCAGGTGATAGCTCAGCCCTCGGAAACATCACATTCTAAATGGATGGCTCAGTCACCAGCTCCTCCCACACACCTAAGGGAATATTTAAATATGAGAAAAACCGATAAACCGAAAAAACTATAGGCTAGTTACGACAAAAAAAAAAGAAAATCTACCTTATAGGAGTACTACGTGCAACTTGTGAACCGCCAAAGCATTGAATGTTCTTGCCGGTTTGACTTTCTAGTAATTTTACGCTAAGTTACATAAGTGCCTTGACAATTTCTAGTTTCTAGAATTAATCGATGCGAAAGTCCCATTGCCATTTGTTGTAAATATTTATTAAACAATTTAAAATAATATTATTTGTAATAAAACCAAGTTGTTTGTATAGTTTTCCTAGCTGTAGCATTACACGGCGACGCAAAAGACTTTATTAATGTGTAAATTCTGTAGATCCGATAGGAACCATTCTTGTATTATAGTAGAGAGTATTAAAGAAAAACATAAACAAATTGTATTTTTGTTGAAAACAAGAATAAATAAAGTGAATTTTGTATGAAAACCAAAGAAATATGCAAAATATGTTAAATTCTTACAACGGGATGGGCATTGGGATTATTATTTTTTTATATATCTGAACTCCTAAATAAAATTACAATAGCTTCGATTTAAATACTTAAAGGTTAATAATTTATTTTTAATAAAAATAACATACAATTCTTAAATTAAATAAGTACAATCATAAATCTTTTGTTTGTTTATTAAAATGCATTGTTAATCTTAATCCTTGCAAATATTTTTAAAACTAATTAAAGGTATTAGCACACACTGGCCAAACATGAACAATTTTAGCAATCTTAGCAATCTTTAATACATAATTTATATAACATTTAATCTATTTATTTACAATAATAGTTAACTAAAGCCGCCGACAAAAGGGCAGCTGCTGGTACACAGAATACACGAATTTCGGGATTTTTCCCCCCATAATTTAGTATATAGTTTAAGCAAGTAAAACGGACTATCTAAGTTGAGACGAGACGACACAGAGTTGCTGCGATAAGTTTCCAGTTGCGTTGAGGTGGTATCTCTCCGCTTGGATAAAGTACAGTGGTTGCTTCCAGAGATATGTTTTGGGTGAAAGTTGCAGGATTGCAGCAACATTGCAATATGTGTAGGAGTCTGACTATATTCTAGGAGTTACCATATGTATTTCTTTGGTGGTTGTTCCTGTGCTTGACAGAGAATAGAAGACACAAAAAAAAGTAAAACAGATATTCCATGCCCGACTGCCTTCCTGTAGAGTGTATAACAACAACAATATGACTCTGTTTCTAAATAAATACTTGTATAAAAATACAGAGAATTTGTGAACTATGTATTGTCAAAAATCATTAACGCGTAGTAAGTAACATGCGATCCCCCCCGACTATATATATATCTGATATCTGATTTCCTAGCTCTGATCAGCCTATGACTAGTTATCCCTCTGAGCAGCCTCCTGCTTTGCTAACACATTGTCTCGTTGAACGGCGGATCCTTCTCCGATTCGGTGCTGCTCTTGATGTTCGACGACAGCTTGGCAATCTCGTCCTGCACCAGATGCGTGCTGATCTGGGGTATGGACAGGGCCGGGTTGCTGCTCTTGGCCGACGAACAGACCGACTCCTCCGTGCTGGAGCTGCTCTCCTTGAGCACATTCATGCCCAGCTTGCTCGCAAAGGGCTGCGGCTTGAGCGTGGAAATCAGTTTGGCCCCAACCTGAGCAGCTTCTGGCGTCTGAGCCGTAGCTGCAGCCGTACTCGTGGCAGATGACTCCGCCGGCTGAGATGGCTTGCCCTGGTCCACGCTAAACTGTTTCTTCAGCAGCATCGGACGCGATGGCGGTGCCGGCGCTGCCTGCATCGTCACTGGCCCAGTAGTTCCACCCGAGCTGAGATCCAGGGAGCTGGAGCTCTCGTCCCGCAACCGCCTGCCGTCGGCGGCGCCCACAGAGGCCGTGCGGATGGGCTGGTAACGCGCCGTGGCAGCGCCGCCAGCTGCGCCAACGCTAATGCTAATCCCCGTCGCCGAGTGCGAGTCGCCGGCATCCAGCGAGGGCTCGGCTGTCAGCGACGGCGTGTCCACGTTGTAGGAGCCCGTTAGCGAGGTGTTTGTCTCGTTGGAGCTCTGCTTGATGAAGCGATACGGATGAGCCGAGTAATCAGTCTCCGTGCTGGAGTTCTTTTGCAGGCTTTCGCTGGACTTCTTGAAGAGCCGCCCGCTGCCCTCGTACGGAGGATTGAGAAAGTCGCTGGTGGCCCGGGTGGGCACCAGGGGCGAGGGATAGGTCTGTTGCTCCATCGAAGAGTTACGCTGCCAGGGACGCTCGTTCTTTAGCTGGAAGCCACTCGAGACGACGACCATGGCACCGCAGCTACCAGCTCCGCTGGTGTCGCTACTATCACCGCCACCGCCGCTGGCGGCACCACCGCTGGCCACGCCCATCAGGTCGCCCTCGACCGAGGGCTTCGAAGGTGACAGCTCAACGGCAGTTTCACGTCGCAGCGGATATCGATGGCTGTAGTCTATGGAAACGCCGATCTGTGGAGGGAAAAATAAATATGTAGCATAAGTATAATGGAGGAGATATCGATCCCCCTGGTTGCCTGTCAGCGTAGCTATTTTTAGATGACAAAAAGGACAATCCTGCTAATCCCTTAATTGACACATTTTACCCGAAAATTGTCCAAAGATAACTTTTCGCTGACAAAGCAAAAAAACGGGATTAAACCTTCCCGCATGCCGCGGCTGCTCACCTCAAAGGGCTGGGCGCTGGCATCAATGGAGCCTCGTGCCTCAATCAGGCCCTCCAGTATCTTGTAATCGTTCTCCTCGCACTCCTTTAAATGCTTCTTCTCCAGCAGGGCGGCGGCCTCCGCCCGCGACATCTCCGTCTTGGGCCGGTCCAGTGAAGCTGTCGGGGTCAATTGGAAATGTTAAAAGATGAGTAGGGTTGCGGGGCATGGCAGGAATGCTGCTGGGGGTGGAAACTTTCGGGGGAGGAGGAGGAGGAGGCAACAACGGCAGCGGCGGAAGCAAGGCAATGATACGGGTTCTCCCGGTTAGTTTTATTTACACTTGGCTCACGGTTGGGGGGGGCACAGCCTCAACTGGATTCTCGGATTCGTTCATTCGTGCTCCCCGTGCTCCTTAGGGCTTACCTTTGTTGCTCTGCAGGGAGACCGTGGGCGATGCTATCATGTGGCAGACGCTCTCCAGCTCGTCCGTGATCGAGGTGTACTCGCTGTGCAGTTTCAGCAAGATATTTCTGGAGGGTTTCGCATGCAATACTGATTTACCTAGAGTTCGGTTAGGTTTCAGAGAAGAGAGAGAGATGTGGACACTCGGTTATGGTCAGTGGTTAATGGTTAATGGTTAATGGTAGTGCTTTTTGGCCAAATCGGTTTGCTGGATTGGTTTCTTTGGGTATGGTTGGTAGTTTCTGTTGTTAGGTGGTATGGCGTGAAGGGTTTAGTAGCCTGAATTTAGAGCGCGAATATCGGGGGCCAAGAATCGTTGGCTACTCACCCGGCTGAGCGGAGGAAGAGCCCGCGGCTGCTGCTGGCATATCCTTGTCGCTGTCCGGCTCCGACTGCGTCAGGCTCATCTGGCGGCGGGAGAGCGAGGCCAGCTGATTGAGGCTGATGTGCGACCGATTGAAGTCCGCTCCGGTGAGGGAGTAAGTCTCCGAGTTGCGGCGGCACAAGGAAACGGTCCGCTGTCTCAAGGCTCGATGCCGGGCAGCTGTATAGAAATTACAAAATGATATTACAAGGATTCAAACTGAAGGTTTATAGACAACAAAGGACACAGTACAGAGGACAACACAACAGAAGGATAGCTGTTAGAAATTACCCTCAAAGTTGATATCCGGCGCCGCATCATCCGAATTATCGCCACCAACAAGCGTCTGATCATCGTCATTGCCCATTGGCGTCAACGTGTCCTTGCTCTCGGTGCTGGCTCCGGTATCCTGGCGCACAGTGACATAAGGCGTCCTCTTTACAGTCTCACAGGTGGACGGACGCTGCGAGAGCGGCAAATAGATGTCCGAGTCCGCCTCCGATTGCATCGACGCCTTGCGCACCACCTGCTCGTTGAGAGCCTCGCGGGACTTGACCACCTCATCCGGTTCCTCTGGCAGTGGCACCACCTCGAAGTGGGTGCCCTCGTCGAAGATGTACGCGTCCGGCCGGACCTCGGTCAGAGAGCGATTGAATCGACGGCGTGTGGTCACCTGGACAAAGTGGCCATCAATATGGGAGTGTATGTGTGGGTGTATGCACAGAAAAACAAGTGTTGTCATTGATTTAATTTATTTTACATCAACTTTAAAATAACATTGGAAACATTAAAACATTTTAAAATATCACTAAGGTCTGTCGCGGACTGTCAACCACCAATTTTAGCTAAATTTCCATCTAATTTTTCAATTTTCTATTATAAAAATAATAAATAATAAATAATAACAAGGCAAAACAAGGTTGTAAACATTTTCTAAACAAGAAAAATAAAAAAATCTAAAGTTTCTCAGTAATCTCTATTTGTCATTTGTCAGGATTCGGATTTGGGTCTAAGTACATCAAGTTCCAAATATTTTCTCTCACTGTGCACTTGGTGCTGCAGCGAAATGTATTTCAAACGCACCTGCAACGAATTTAGATTCAGTCCGGCGCCCAGAGCCAGTGGCACACCGCCACTGCCACTTCCTCCGCCTCCTCCTGCGCCACCACTGCCATTGCCGCCGCCCTCCGTGTCCGATATCGAGATGGTACGCATGCGGTGCATCTCCGAGGGAATGTTTATCGTTGAGCCCCGCAGGTCATCTGTGCCGGCAATGTGTGTGGACATAAAGCGATGTATGACGGCCAGGTGGGAGAGTATCTGCTCAGAGGATTCCTCCATCTTGCGCAGCCGGAACTCAATGTTCTGTCAAAAAGAAGATAGAAATTGGTTTGAGATTTTGTTTACAGTTTAAAATTTATTCATTTTTAAAGGGAATTAAAAGTGAATTTAAAGGAAAGGAGTTTTTGCCTAGAAGTTAAATGGGATTTTTCAAGGTGAAAGGAAATTAAATCTTTTCTTAAATATATCTATGGAACCCCCAACTTTTTCGTTCCGTGTTCAAAGCAAAAAAAAAAACAAGTTGTTCAAAGAAAGAGCTGTGTGCTGCAACGGCTGCATTGCTATCTATGACCATTCGGACGTGTTAAATTTTCAATTCAAATGGGAAGACGTGCTGTCAGAACCCATGTCAGTTTGGTAAACACGAATCACACACACACACACACAGTTTCGCAGGGAAAATTTGCATAAAAACGCAAACATGGAATCGGGAATGTCAAAGAGGAGAACGCTGGAGGAATCAACCTACTCACCTGAACGGTGGCCGTTTGTATGTTCTCCTTCTGATTGATGTCCTCGATTTTCTGTGACATTGTCTCCACCCGCTCGGTGGTGTTCTTTACCCTTTCGTCCGTCGACTGATTGAGAATGATTTCCTGTTCGTGGAAGAAGCCCTCGACGCACTCCTCCTCAAAGTCATAAAGTCGCTCCAGGTCGTCCTTCTCGAGGAACAGCTTGAGACCGTTGTCCCGCTGCACCTCCAATCCTGCAGAATGTGGATCAAGGCGAGACATGTGTTACAGGTTATCACAGGAATTGGGAAATCAAGGATGACAATAACAACAACAGCGCAAAGCGTTTTGCAGGCGGAGGTATTGTTATTGGTAAATCATCATCATTTGAGACCAGGTGGCGTATACGTAATGCAGTTAGTTACAATTACAGTTAGTTACAGTTACAGAGAGAGACAAACACACACACACACAGAGAGTCGTTGTCGGTTGAGGCAGGCACGCAGGGAGAAAAGTTAGATATTTGTACATTATTGCTGCAAGGCTCGCACTAGGCGCTCGGTTACGATAGACTCACAGGGAACAAAGCTAAACTTGCTCATCCCGGGCTCACCTTTCGCCTTTCTCACACAGTACTTGAGCAGCGAGTAGAAGTGGCAAAGCGCAATGAATGGCGGCGGCAGGACGGGCTTCTGTTGGTACTCCATGACGACGGTAAAGCGTTGGAACATCCACACCTAAAGAGGGTAGAAATGCATTAGAAGTCGGTTTCTGGTATAAACTTCAGCTTATTCTTTGATCACACTCACCTGATGGGACACCGAATTGACCTCGTTGAAGATATTGTTGAACACGGCGATGAGGAGATTTATCAGCAGAATATTGGCAATCAACAGATACATGGACATCGTTATCGGCGTTACCCAATGGCCTGTAATCCAATTAGTTTGGCAATGTCAATTTTTTTTTTTTGTATATTTTTCCACAAGACCGAAAGCTTACCAGTGACGCAGCCCGGCTGGCTGGGATCCTCGCCGCAGGGTGGGTCAATATCGCCGGCAAACACCTCGCCGTACAGCATGAAGTAGGGCTGGAAGGTGACCTGGACAACGATAAATTAAAATCACCATTAAAGTGGGTTCATCTGCTGCCGCTGGACTGGGTCGAGGATGGGGATGGGGAGCGGGGGGCAGGCAGGCATCGCCATTGGAACAAGAAATGGCTGGGCGTTATTCAATTTGCAACCGTCGCCCAACATTATTGCAAGTTTTTACACATTGAAACACAGTTTGGTTATTTTTAGCCATCACCTGGTAGGTGTCATGTGGCTGGTGTTGGGTTTTTGGTGTTAGTTTGGTTAGCACTGAGAGAAAAAGGGAATTAGGAATGGAAAGTGTTTCTTTTAAGAGTTTCCTTTCAATAGTTTAACTTTGAATTTATGCACAGGGAAACATTAACAAAGTAGAGAGACTTTATTTTGATTTAGAATGATTTTAAATATTAGAAAAATATTTAAAGATTTCTTGATTATATTTTACTTATTTTGAAAATTTTGATTTTTATAACTTTAAATATTTATTTAACATTAATTAGATTTTTTTAAGAGGTTTACTTTGAGTTTATGCAAAGGGAAACATGAACAAAGCAGAAAGACTTTTAATTTTGATTTAGAATGACTTTAAATATTCAGAAAATATATAAAAATTTCAAAATTATATTATACTTGATTTTAGAATTAGTTTGAATAACTTTAAATATTTAATTTAACATTTATACAAAAAACTTGATGTATTTTCTTTGAACAACTTAGCATGGGCTTCCTTTTTAAATATATAGTTTTCATTCTCAATAAACCCCCATTTTCTCAGCGTGCTTAGATGCAACATAGTCTGTTTTCCAATTAAGCATCACATTTTCCTTGGATATTGAAACCAGCATGCTATTTATTTACACATATTTCAAGGCCCCAAGGAGTCCCCAATCTCATTTGCATATCACAGCTGGATCACAAACGATATCAGGGTCACAGTTCGCACTGATTAACATCACTAAATACATTCGCCTTGCAGCTATCGTTATTTATGTATTAAACAAATATCAATTTTTAATTTATGTGCTAAAATGCAGAGTTTTTCTACGTACTAAATTGTATTTTAAACAGCTGCAGGCAGCTTAAATATACATATTTGCATGCCAAAACTCAACTAGTAAATGCGGCAAAACTATTAGGATTAAATAAACAGTGAGGGGTGGATATAAATATTGATAAGCGAAAACAGAGTACACACATTTACCCAAGGAGCTGGTCTAAATACACTTTCATGCAGAGAAAACTATGAACGATGGAAAATAATTCCAGGGGAGCAGTAGGAGACAGTTGAGTTTCGGCAGGCCGAGGCTAAGGCTTACCCTTGCAAATTCAACTGGACTTTACTGGGATTTATTATCCATCCTAAGCAATGGATTCCGAATTACGGACACTTGAGTTTTCATTGCAAGAGCGGAGGGGAAAACAAAAAGAAAAACTGGCGCAAGCGAAATGCGGGTCAAGAGACAGAAGAGGGGGGAGATATATATATATATATTTATATAGAATAAAATTCAGGGATAGAGTCAGAAGATATTGAAGATATTTAAGGGGATAAGGGGGAGAAGTATAACACTGAATACTTGGCACACCGATCTCCATCAAGACACAACAACAACGACTATAGACCACACGAATATGCAGCACACAGGTAGAGCAAAGGCATTATAATAACAAGAAGAGTGGAAAAGCAGACTAAAAATCTATCAAAAATATTTTTTAGAACAGATTTAGAATATATATTTTTAATCTTTCAACATTAAGCTAGCAAGAAATGCTTGCATATTGAACTTCAAAGGCTATCCTTCTTGTTATTAAAAAGTCTTTTGCTAGAAGTACTATATATCTGATTATTTTGTTTTAGATTGTTCTGTTTTTTATATAATTTTTTTGGGCTAGACGCAGCTAGAGCATTCTACAGTCGGCTCTCTAAAATAGTTAGCAAACCAAGTAAGTCGATCAATCACATGTTGCGTTACATTTGTCAAATTCCCGCTGCTCAGATTCAAGTGCTCATTGTATGTGGCTGCCGTGGGTGTTCCTGGAGCCGTCGAGCTGGAGCTGGAAGTGGTACTAGTGCTGGTTGTAGTGCTGGCCGCTGTGGTGGTGGTCGCTGGAGCCGCGTTCGTGGCATGATAGCCACGATGGTAGCCGGAACGGGCATTGTGCGAACGAGTATTGTGGCCCAAAGCGCCCAGAAATCCGGGGGCCACTATGGAGCCGGCAATAACCTGGCATTTAGCAGGTTTTTTGTTTTGTTTTGTTTTTTAAACATTTAAAAAAGCGTTTTTCATATGCAAGGGTGGCAGGTGGCAGGTGATAGGTGGCAGGTGATAGGTGTTACAGGTGAGGGGTGAAAAAGTGAAAGATTTCGAAGATGTTCGAGATGTAAGTATGACAGAAAGAAAGAAAGAAGAGTACAAATACGAGACAGAGTCAATTTAAGCGGCATTTTTGATTGGTTTCTTTGGTTCTTTCTTGTTTTGTTAATTTTAAATTCTAATTAGTCAACTACTTAATGTAAAAATTGGAAAATGGGGACTTCTACTCGTACTTAAAAATGATTTCTTTGCATTTGCATCACTACTGAGGAACGCAGGCCAAAAACTAGCTTTGCTTGCTAATTATTATTAAGTAAATGTATGTACTCCGCATCGTAATTATTATTGGTATTTATAAGCTGCAATAGAAATTTTCCACACTCGCTCTGGTGGTGGTGTGTGTGTGTGTTGATTAATGAGACTGACATTCGCACGCAGACATACACTCAGATTAGTTTCTGTTTATTTACAGGAAGTCTGACGAAGAGGAAAGGATTGCATTGTGGCGACAGCTTACCTCCTTGATCAGGCCCCAGGTGGGCTGCTTGTCGGGATACAGAATGGCCTGTCGGCTGACCCCAAAGCTCATGAGAACGACAGCCAGCAGGACCACAAAGTAAATCATGTTCTTGACCATTTTTCCCATCATGGTGACCAAGGGACCTGCAACGGATTAACCAGAATTAAATACACTGCCGAAAAGTAGATAATTCCCAGAGAAACTTTGAACAAATCATAGAAAAATAGTTTTAACTTAGGATCTTAACTCACCCAGATACTTGTTAACGCCCAGGATGTTCAGGATACGCAGATACCAGTAGATGCTGTCCACACAGTAGATAACCCTGCCAATGTCCATGGTGCTACCTCGAAACCGAAACGCCAGGCCAATGAGGAAGAGTATTATGGCAGCGCCATCGCAGGGATTCCACATATTCCACGCCCACACCGAGAATTTATGCCTGTCCGCATTAACGGCGAGAAAGAGGGGGAGAAAAGGAAAGAAAGGACCCATCCAAGGTGCGTTAATTCAAGCGTGAGCGCAAGGCAGCCAGCACATATTGAAGACAACAAAAAAATGTAATCGAAATTCGCACATCTGTGAAATCCCCCCCCACCAGCTTCATTTGCACTCATCGCCAGATGCAATTAAACACCAATGGATAAAGCGATGGATGTGGGTCTACTTACGTAATGGCCACCGGTTCGGAGGATATGATTTCGCGCACCTTCTCGAAGCCCAATGTGGTGATGTACGCTATAGAGTACCATTCCTGCCAACGCGGCATCGTCTCCATCTTCACCAGCACCGTGAAGGAGAACATTATCAGGAAGAACATATAGGCAATCTGCAGGGAGAGAGGGGATGGATGAGAAGCGGGTTTTGGGTTAAGGGCAAATACCGCAAAAATAATTAAAAACCTTGCACAATCTATGACAAGCTGTCAGGGCACTGAGGGAAATTACTGATTAATACAAGAGAATATAAAAAGATTTTCGATTATTAAAACCTCAAGTTTTTAGATTGTAAATAATTTTTGATATCGAAGACCAATTCCAAAGCATTATTATTTTAATAAATATATTTATTACTATCCCTTAAACCTTTAAACCGTTTCTATTTTCTCTCAGTGCCCCTAGCAGGATATTAAGCACACTAACCCCCTCAACGTTAACTGGATAGTAATTTCCGCCACTTACCGAATCGGCCCAGAATTTGGTAATGGGCGCCGTATAAAACTCGTAGAACTTCTTCTTCAGGCGCAGCGGCTGGTGCTGCTTCACCTCGTTGTACTCGGAGAGATTGAAGAACTCCCGGAACTGGGCGGGATCCGAGTCGGTGAGCGAGACCTGGGTGGGGAGAGAGGCATGAAGTTAGTGGGGACTCTCCTTTAAACAGGGCGCAGGATGCGGAGAGAGAAGCGTTTGATACTTTTTGGCCTTAATTAAATCATCAATGTGCAGTGAACATTCAAAGAGAGAGCCATGTGAAGGAATCGAGGATACATTGTACATTGTGGAATTGCGTATACGCCCCGTTGAAGCGGCGTGTCAAATGTGATTTTGCTTTCAAATTAATTTGCTGGTGTTTTAGGGCTCAATTTGTTACTATTTAAATACGCACACAGCATGCAAAACAAGTTAATTAATTGCAGCATTGAAGCAAAATAAAATGTCCTCGCAAAAGTAGTTTCTACTGAATAAAAATAGATGGGGGAAAGGTGCACTGAATGGAATCGAACATTTCGCTAGGCTATAAATAAGCTACGAAAATTGTACACATTCCAAGTGGAATATAAAGTGGAGAGCAATCATCATTATCACTACTAAAGCCAGCTACTGAAATGCCATCGAAATGAAAATGGATATTTGAATAAAAAAATCTCAGGGGGAGTAAAGAGTAAAGAAAATTAAATGCGGGGTTCAACTAACTTTGGAGGGCTGTTCATCCGCTCCAGCAGTGAGATTAACCTGTAAATTGATACGATACAAGTACTTGGGGACATTAGAACGGTGTGTGGGGAGGGTATCTATAGCTATATAGATGCTATATATGCGAGTATTTTTGGAGTGGAGTGTGCTTGTGGATCGTAGGGTTGTTACAAGGATAATACCATAAATAAGATGCAAAATAACTCTATTTTTTAATCGCATCTTATTTACAGATTGCCTTTCAATCTCATGTAAAGTTTTCCTACTAAACAAACTACTATAATCAAGGTAGAAATTATAATACGGCATTTCGTTGATTCTGTTCTGTGCTGTCAGTTGGATTTTACAGAATGCTAAATATTAATATCTAATTTTTTAGTTTGCAGTCTTATCGCATTCTGAGTCAAGGGTTTCCATGAAAAAATAATAGGAGTATGTGTATGAAGGTAGGTGTTTTGTTTCTGATTTGTGGATTTACATTTCGTTTTGTGGAATTACTCACTTTGCCATTTTCGTGTACTTTTGTATCGCGCACTGAGTAAGTATCCGCCAACAGAGCCTGCAACGGTTCACGCACATTTGTTCGCATTTATCAGATGGGAAATTATTCACGATTTAGTTTACTTTCTAATCTATTTTGGCGGTGATCTTTGGACAAAATACTTGAGCTGAGTTGAAGTTGAAAATGTAGAATATATGTGGTGTGTGTGTTTAGGTACAGATTTCCAAAACGATGAAAGTGAAAGAGATTTGAATATATATGTATGTATGCCAATAACTTCGTTTCACATTCCACAGATATATACAAGAATGACTTACGGCTATATGCTAAATATGTGTGTTTTGTGTAAAGCAAACTACGGCTAAGGACTGAGCAGGGTGACGCCCCGAAAGGTGGATAACTCTCTAGCTTCCATTTGCTCTTAATAGACTTTAATTTGATTCGACGATTAAGAAGGGATTTCAACCCCTTCCAAGGATGAGGATGAGGCGGTTGCTCGTGTAACTGAAAAACAATATTTGCACAAGTGCACAGCTCTTCCAGCCAGACATTGTGGTTCCTTTTCGGGATGGGATGGGTTGGGGGGATTGCTTGTGGTGCCGAGATTATTACTTAATTGAACTTTGAATCAGCTCTCGCAGAGCTAATGGAAATTCGCACTTAATTCGAGGCAAGCGGATGATGAGCGGGGGATACTTTAAAATTTAATGGAGGGGCACTAGAGGCAAAAGGCTAATCAAATTTAACGAGTGGTCGGTTGGCTCACTTACATCTGTTGAATTCGAGACACTCTTAAAGGAGGGCGAACTGTTTAGCTGTTCAGCTGGCATTAGCTTGCACTTGGGGGAAATATATATATATTCAAAGAATAGTTAGTTTGGGCGAGTTTAAATGAGTTTGAAGCTGACCCAAGGGCTCTCTGCTAAAAATAATATATATAATTGACCGCAAAAAAATCAATAAACACGAAAAAACCCTTTAAAAGAATGCCCTTAGGGGAGAGCCCGCATGATAGTAAATTTATGTACTTTAAAAACAAAATAAATGGAGCAGAAAAAGGTCTACAAGTTGAAGTTTCCCTTCCGTTTCGAGAGTACAGTCCCTCGTTACATATTTCAGTTATAATTTCATATAATTTAAACCCCATAAAGACTAGCAAAAATAACAATACAGACCAAAGCACAATTACGAGTTTTTAACAACGAAAAATAAAGGTGTGAAGAGACTTGGTCGTTAGCATAGAACATAGAACAAGTATAAGTACACATATATGATATATATAAGGTCATAAGATCTGGCAACCAGACAGATAGACAGAGAGAAGATATAGAGACAGAGCAGAGAACATATACGTGTGTGATTTTGTATGCAGATATATATATATATAGAGTTATAGATATAGACGACTGGCAACAGCAAAGAAAACAGAAAGTCGGGAAGTTGATCTGTTTGGTTGTTACTACCTTGTCGCGATTATTAGCACCCGCGCCCATCCTATATCTCAAGGAAATGGATCTTTTGGCCTTTAAAAGGGCGCTCTATAAACAGACAGAGTTGGATTTCGACAGCGTTTGGTTAGGATTGATGAATATTCATATATATATAGCAGATATTAGTAGGAAAATTAAACGTAAACCAAAACACTTAGGTTAAGGACTGGCACATACAGAGACAACGAAACCAAATTAAATATTTAAAGATTTGTTAGTAGGAAATGAACAAAAAGAACATTTGCAGAGGCGATTGAGCTACATAGATACCTCGGCATCCGGCTGCGAGCGATCCGAGTCATCGTTGTCCAGGTTCTGGTTCTCCAAATGCTCTTCCTCGGTCTGTGGCATCTGCTGGAGTTCCTCTTTTGTTTTAAAATCCAGCTGCCGGATGTACAAGGGCATCGCCAAACCCAAAATGACCTGAAAAGCATTTTAAAGAAAGCAATTTAAAGAAAGATCTACTTAGATTGATTTCTAAACCCACCTTGAAGTTGGTATTCTTGCGGGTACGCAGGCCTCCCATCCAGAGATCCGCCAGGATCACCTGACTGCATGGATGGGCCAGCAGGGCGCGATGATTGGCTGCCACGGCCAGCGAAAGGCAGCTCTGGTTGGACCAGGAGTGCAGCTCGCAGGTGAGCAGGCGTTGGGCCTTCTCTGCATCCTGTCGATAGCTAAAGTCCAGCAATTTGTTGCCTGAAATAGAATTAATTTCAAATAGTAATTAATTTCTTTTGAAATTTCAAGTTAAAGCTAATTCCCTCACCTTTGCTTTCAAACTCCTTGGCATAGGAGCGCAGCTCCTCATAGATCTCCGTGTCCAGGTCATCCTCGGCCGCCTCGTGGGCCATGGCCTTGTACAGCTTGCAGGAAACCAGCGACTTGGCCAGCGCCTCCTCGCCATGCGTCCACATCAGCAAGGCCATCTGCTGGCGCTTGGTCAGCACGGCCCAGATCTGTTGATGCAAATGAGGGGAGTCCTTATCGGAATCGAAATATCCAGCTGCAGCAGCCGAAAAATCACTTACCAGCAGCTCATTGAAGGGGAACTCGAAGAGGGCCATTTCGGAGGTGAAGGGCAGCAGGCCGGTGACCAGGCTGAGGGAATTGGCTCCGGCATAGCGCTGATACTGGTAAGTGGAGGACTTGCGGCAGGCGTTGGCATAGCTGTTCATAACCTTGGCGTAGATGGGCCGAAATTTGCGGCGCGTGTAATAGGATCTGCGGGGTAGAGTCAGAGGAGGAATTCGGTTTGGAATTGGGCTTTGTTTGGACTCGCTCTCGACGATTTGCTTCAGTAATTTCGCATTGTATCTGGCTTTGTGTGAAAAATGCCCGACGACTCTGATGGACATCCGCTGCAGTGGCGCCGGACTTGAATAGTAATGAAATGTTTCCATTTCACTTTCATTTTTTTCAAGTCCTTCGCCCACATTGTTTGTTCTCCTCGCGGCTTAAGAGATTTCCCTTCGCTAAATGTAAATGTAATTTTGTTGGGTTTTTTTTGTAGGCTTCTCAAGGAGCATGCAGCACCTGTCAGGGCTTTACGAGCGCACAATTAAATTCAGCACATCAACAGAAGCGTCCATAAATTATTTATGAAAAATAAAAAGGCAAATCAATTGAGTTGCCCCCATGAACCCGAGGCAACAGCAACAGGCAAGCCATTCCAATTTTATGTTAATCAAATCACAAAACTTTAACGCTTTTAATTACGCCAAAGTTACGCCTGCTACAAGGCTGCTGCTGCTCCTGACATTTAAATGTCTACAGTCTAGACATGGAAGGAAAGCAGCAGCCAAAAAGCCAAGCCCGGCCAGCCGACCGAGAAAAGGCCAAGGACCGGGAATCAAAACCAGAACCGAAACGGAGTCCGTAGTCCGTAAACCCTAATTTAATATAAACACATCGCTTGTGACGCCGCCTCATTGCCTAGATAGCTTCGACGGCCATTTAGATGGCCATTTGTCAGATAACTTCCAGGCTCAGGCAGGTTTCGTCCTTTGATTAAAGGCACAAAGGCCAGAA
Organism: Drosophila mayri; assembly: GCA_008042485.1. Taxonomy (NCBI): domain Eukaryota; kingdom Metazoa; phylum Arthropoda; class Insecta; order Diptera; family Drosophilidae; genus Drosophila; species Drosophila mayri. The sequence goes on along the minus strand of VNJN01002677.1, from coordinate 98,107 downwards.
ATCACTAAAGGATGAGAGATTTGGGAAACTACAAAGGACGCGTAGTGAGTGTCAAATTTGTTTGCTTACTCCACTCAGTCGCATAAAAGGGAAAACAGCAAAAAGTGAAGGGTTCAAGAATTGATACAAAAATGGCTTCATTGAAATCAAATGGCCTTTAAGGAGCCAGCAGCGGCAATTGCTGGCGTAAACTGATTGCAAATCAATTGGATTTTATTTTGGCAAAACTTTATCCTTTTGCTGATTGATTTTTTGGTCTGCCAAACAGTTTTCAGACTCGTTAAATAGTCCGAAACAAAATACATTCGCTAAAACTTGAAGTTTATTTAACAAATTGAAATAATTGAACTATCAACTTCACCTTTTGATGGATTTATTTCATTATTTTCCACTGGCTGAGATGTAAATAAATCAAAGAGGGAAAATCATTTAAAATGCATTGAATTTGATTCGCTTGATTCGCCCAATTAAAGCCAACCTGTCAAGATCAGGTGTCTTGAATGAAATCCTTTGTGTCTGATTTTGGGAAATACCTTATTCTGTTTCCGATTGATTTGCAGTTAGCTCTATATTTTAATTAATTTTCACATTGGCTAACGTCCAAAGATTCCCCTATTTTAGCCTGGTTAAGGCCACATTTTGTGCATGACTTTTAATTAAATTGAGTGATTCCAGTGGGCGGTGGGTTGTAACCATCCGATCTGTTGGGTTTATATTAAAACCACAAACAATTTGCTCCCTGGTCTTCTGCTTTTTTCTCTCTGACCCAACTTATGAGCGATATTAAACGGCATTGTGGTGGCCATAGCCAACGCGGCGTTAACTAAATTTAAGCAGGCCAAACAGCGCGTTTCGCCTGCCTGGCAAAATATTAATGCTGCATAATTAAGGGGGTCCTTCGTCGTCGTTGGCATCCTGCTCCTGTTCCTTTGACTTTCGCCCTTCGCCAGCATCAACATGACAAAGCGGAGCAAACCCATCGCCTCGGCCTGCCGCCTGTGGAGCCCTGGCTGTTAACTTGATGTGCAAACTTATTACATTTTCATGAACAAATTTTCAAAACATCAAGTTTAATCCGCAACACGTTAAGGGATGACTTTACTTGGGTCCATTGGGTCAACCGAAACCCTCCCAACCCTTGCCCAAAAAAATAAAACAAAAAAGTTTTTGGTTGGCAAAGTGTTCTTTTCGTGGTTTTAAACCTATTATTAAATTTGATCACTTTTTTTGTGGGTTTTCTTTTTTTCTTTGAATGACTAACTTGATGGCTCTATTTCGTTTACATTAAAAAATATTTTAGAAAATAATTTGGCAGTAAAAAAATTTATATTTATAGAAATGCCAAAGGAGGACTTGCGACCTAGGAGAAATTTATTTATAAAATATTTTCTAAATGATTTCTTAGTGCCATTTAATTGTTTTTATTAAATCCCCCTGGAAGTAGCCCAAACGAACTCATTTTCTAAGCCGCTTAAGTGGCTTTAAGAGGATTCAGATTGAACTCAAAGCTGGAGGCTTAGCAAAGTGAGTTTAGGATGACCTTTAGAGCAACAAACTGTATAGATAACAAGGAGAAAAATCAACATTACTCACCGATATGCGCCGCCCATCAGTTTATTGATCACCAGCCCGATGTCGTGGAGCGTGTAAATGTAGCCCTTGGGTATATGCGGTCGGACATCGCGCAGGATATAGCTGCAGGGGCGGGCAACAACGACATTGTTGTTGGTATTGAAATTTACATAGCCCAATGTCCATGGCTAACAACTCACCCCAACGTATTGGCCGGCCCGTGCTTGGTATTGTAGAGCTCCTCGAGGCGCGGTATTGTTAAAAATTTCTTCATCGAAACGCCATTCTCCAGGAGTAATTTGACGAAATCGATTCTGTCGTGTTCCAGGGCCTGCATCATGGCCTCGTCGAGGGCGCCTTTTAAGTGGAATAGAATAAAATTTAAGCAAAATGCAAATTGGGGGGACAGGACCCCTCAAAGGACCCCTCACCGTTGGGCCACTCCTGGCCATAGACGAATATCTCGCTGCGCGCTATGTCCACGCGATTCCACGTCAGGGCCAGGCTCAACTGCTCCGGCGGACTCAGATGCTGCGACTTGAAGAGGGCCGTCAGGATGGTCTGATCCAGCTCCTGTGCCTCGCCCTCGGGCTTTTCCTGTATCCGAAAGACGGTAATCTGGCCGGGGAAATTGTACAAAAAAATATACATAAAAAGTACGTACGTACGCAAAGTATCTCTTAATGTTGTTTGCCTAGGAAAAAAAATAGGAAGAAACCGGAAAAGCTAGAGCCCCTGGCAAGGACAAGGGCTCAATGCTACTCCCAGATCCTGTGCTCATTCAAAAACCAATTAAAATCTTAATAACCGCTGCGGCGGAATTGACGAAATGCCAGAATTTGGTGTCTGGCTGACGGTGATTTAAAATTCATTACACGTTCAATTGAATTTTGTAGCCTAATTATTTCAACGGGTCCTGCGAGCATTAATTAAAAATTTAAATCGCTTCGCGTAAAAGTCTCAAGTGATTGAAAAGTTATCCTCACACCAGGCGTTGGGTTAATTTGAATCTCCTGCAATCTTCCGCGCGGAAACTTAATTGAGCAAAGCCTCCTTCCCGCAGGGTTATGCGATTTTAATTGATTGTTCTTAGCTATAAATAAATAAATGTGGGTTAAATTTCCCCCCTGCTCTCTTTAAAACTATGCTTGGGGTTTTGGTTTTAAATTAATAATAAATTTAGGGAACATAAAATTGCACTTTTGAGTGATATTAAAGCTCACTTCCTTGGTTGCCTTTAACATAATGAATATCCCCTGTGAAAAGAGCCACAGGATAAGGCGGCTTGTGATAACCCTGTTAGGCCCTTGATTAAATTCCTTAATAATTTAATTACACCCTCTCGACTTGTCCTACATTGCAATTAATTATGTAAATTCAACTTGTGGCTCACACTTCTATTAATAATTTCAAGGAAGACCACCCCGGAGGCTTGTAACTCACCAGATTCTTGTTCCTTGTGCACTGCAACAGCTCCTGGTAGAGCTTCTCGGACTGGTCCAGGCCCACCTCGAAGGTCTTCTGTATCGTCCCAATGAGATAGTCCCGCATGGACTCCAGCACGGGCTGCTCCTCGCCATCCGACGCATATCTGCATATAAATTATACATGTAATTTATATTTATACAAATTTTGTCAGAGACAGAAGACAGAGCATTGTCACAACTCGACAGAGAGAGAGGCGCCCAAAAATTATTCTGACTAATTAAACAACAAAATTAAATGTGGCACACAAAAGGGTCCGTGTGGTCCCGACAGAAGGTAAACACAACCAGGCGGAGGAGGATTGCCATTGGGTTCGGGGGAGATGCCTTCCTTCTTTTTGTGTAAATTTAAATAATTTGCCAAATGTCGCGTGCCTGACAATGGGACCCAAGCAACAATTCTGTTGCTTCGGGTCGAAGGGCATGCCAACATGTTCTTAATTAAATTTACACAAACTGCGGTTTCTCATTAAGTTGCCCGGCGGCACATGCTTTAAAGAGGGGTTCTTTATGTGGAATACGGCAAAAGTATATAATTTTTGATTATGTTAATTATTTCTTTATAAATATTTCAAGCTATTTGCTTGATTAAAACTTTATTATTAATGAAAGGCCCGAAAATATTTTTGTTTAAAGTTTAAAGCCTTTTATGACGAAGAAAAATTATATATATTTTTCCTAATCAAAAATAAATAAAGAAACAACATAAAGCTGTAATAAAACACTTTTCCTTATCCATATTTAATAAGGAAATTGAAAAAGAAAAGTCTAAATAAAAAATCTCCCTTTCCACACGTTTAAAAATACATCACAAACTGCCATTCATCTCGACAGCCAAAGCTCTCTCGCCCCCAAAAAATATCCTGCGATGTACTCACTTGTGGACGAAGGCAAGCAGGTCGGCGGCACGCCCGGATCCGTCACACACGACCACCGGAACCGGCGGCGAGTCCGTCACGTACTCGAGCACCGCACGTATCGTGTTGGTGCCGCCCTCGATCACCAGGCAGACGACGGGCGTACTGGAATGTGTGACTGCAGCACGGCAATCCCAAAAAAAAGTAACAAAAATAATGGAACAAAAGGTAAAGATTTGAGTAGAACAATCCTCGTGGGGACATGCAACAAGGATTAGTCAAATTCACAGAGTGCAGGCCGCTACTGAGGACTCAACAGGTCTATTATGACACTTTTTCTGGTGACCTGGTGTCTGTACACTCAACAAAAATGAATAATAAATCAATTGTTTCCTGAATCATAAGAATCTCTAATGAAATTATAGTATTTATAATTTTCTATAATTATAGTTTGATGAATATATTCATATAAATACTTTCAAATAAGTGGACAGCATAGATTTAGAGAGAAATGAATATTGAATAAAGTTGAAAGTAAGAAACTAGATAGCTTAAAAAGTGGAAATATCTTTTACTCCAACTAAGGATTACTTGAAGATAACGAAAATATTTGTAGATATAGAAATATGTAGAAAGAAGATAACATTTATTTCCATATACCGTTTGTTTTAAGCCAGTGATTCTTTGCTAGAAGTATAAGTAAATTTAAGAAAAGTCTTAGGCAATTTTTTAAGTTTAAGTTAAGAAAGTTTTCGGTATATAATAAAAATTTGAATATTTATCTAAGGCTGCTTTTAAGTCTGATTTTTCTGATAAATTTAGGAGCTCTGATTATTTTTAAAATTATTTTAATGCATTTAGCATCACTTTTTAAACGTTGATTAAATTATTATTTCTAAACTTAAAGTTAGAAGCGAAGCCTGGCCCTGCTTCTTGATGAAAAGAATTATTTTTATACATTATTTAAATAATTAAGTCCAAAGAATTCAACTGATTAAAATTCTCCTACATTTCTATTGCTATTTATTTTATTTAAGGTTTTTTTGTGTACTTTTAAATTGTACACCCTACTTAACTTTATGTCAAACTTTTTCCCAGTGCAAATTAATAACCCAACAATGACAGCTCGCCACGTCACAGCCAGAATGTCCTTGCCATTGGGAGCTTAGCCGTCGGCATTGGCCATGAAAAGAAAACGGCTCTCAATGGCAAGGATGACAGGGAGCTCCAATCTGCGGCCTGATTGGCCTTTTGTGCTGTCGAGCTGTCATATTGAACTTGTTGTTCCCCCAGGCTCACATGGATGTAGCTTCAGGTTGGATATAAACTTCTCCAGCTTGCGGCGCAGGATCAGCTCCGCTCCGTACTTGGCCTGGGTGCCGTTGTCCACCAGCAGGAAGTACGCATGCCGGTTGTTCAGCACAGCCAGCTTGGATCTGGAGAGGGAAACGGAAAGGGAAATAGAATTAGAAATAGAGCAGAAAAAGACGTAATAGAAGCTAGAAATATAATGGGAAATGGAGCAGTTGCAACAGCAGCAGGTGATGATTGCAACAGGTCCCAGTGATTGCAGTGGGAAAGCCACAACAGCTAATGCCCATGCATTTTTAACGTGGCCCAGACGCAATTAAGCCTGTTGCCTTGATTGGACCCCATTAAATATGCATTATTCCAGGTCGGGTGGGAATGCCGCCACATTTACTTACCTGGGCGAACTTATGCTGTGGCAGGGCACCTCGCGGTTGTGGCCCAACAGCTCGTGATTGCGCTCGACGATGCCCCAGGGAGCGATGCCAATGCTGACCACTCGTCCTGTTCGCTGCTGTCCCTCAAGGAGCAGGGCATCGCCCACTTGCTTGGTGACTCCTGTGAACAAGACAGAGATAGAGGGTGGGGTCAGAGTGGATGATGGCTCAACAATGGCCGCTTTGAGCGAGTGCGTAAACAAGTTCTTGTCTCCCTCCGAGGATTGCTATATAGTCTCAACGTCCTGTTCCAGAGTTTTATATCATAGTTAGGGGCGTTCGGGGCGTGTCTAAAATTTAATAACAACTCGAGCACAAAACCCAGACGACACAAAAAAAGAAATGAAGGACCTTCTCCAAGCAGTCGAATGAAAAATGTAATAAAACGAAAAGGATCTGATATGCGACTGTGGAATGCACTGCCAGCTAAAAAAAAATATTCGTTACAATTAAGAGCCGTTAAAAACAGAAATTATATTATTACTTTATGAAATTTAACCAATTATTCAATTAAACTTTTTCAGCACAAATTAAATAGTTAATTAAATTGTTTAAATACAGATTTAATAAAATTATAAACAACCTAATTAAATTGCAAAGTTTTCGAACAAAAAACTATGTGGGTTTTTTTCGGCTTTAGCCCACAAACTCATCTCTACCCTTTCCCGGGGCTCGATAATCCAATTTACTTGCCAGAGCCCAACCCCTACCCCTGGGTCAGTGCCATCATACCCCTCCAAAGGGGGGCTACTGGGTAGCACAATATGTTGACTGGCAAGCCAGTTGAAGTGTGTACAATCACTGGCTGCGTGATTTCCGCTTGGGATTTTATTTATTTAATTTTCGACTGGGGTCGCTCATCCGCACTTTAAGTTTTTTCCCTGGCCCCCGCCCCCTCCCCATTGTTTGTTGTTTGTTTTCCTTGCTCATTTTTCTTTGTGCTTATTTAAGTTCGCTCTCCTCCGACGAACTGGGAGCTGGGCCGTAATCGTTGGCCATAAAACTGTGCAGTGTCCTTTCATGAAACTTAAATGAAACGGAATGCTCACCGGTGTTGGTGCCGCCAGTGAATATCCAGGCTCCCGTGGTCTTGGCCGCCTTCAGCAGTCCTTTGCGTATCTCCTGCGATTCAAAATAGAGAAAGTGGAAGAGGTTGTGGTAGTGGGGATGCGGTTACTGTCGGTCCGGTCCATTCAATTAGCGTGTGACACACGACCCACTGGCATAGGGACCCTTTTTTTTCGCTCTCACCTTCTTCAATTTGGCCTGCAAATCAAAGTTGGCCTTGCCGCCCTGCACGGTGATCAAAAGTTTTGGCAATTCCAGATTCCACTCCTTGGTGAAGAGCTGCACGAGAAGCTCCGGCCGCGTGTCGAACGACAGGCGTACATACTGATACATAAAAAAGAGAGAAGTTTGGGAAAGTTATTAGGGCAAATGGCCAGCGATTGGAGGGATTGTTATGACCTAGGCCTACCTGGGCCTTTGTGGGATGTGCTCCGCCCTGAAACTCGATGGTGCCGTAGGCATCCGTGGGCTGGGGACGTGTGTGCTTGGTGGGCAGCCAAAGGTCGCCGGGCGAGCCGCTCTCGATGCCCGGTATCGTTTGATGTGTGATCTGGACCTGACCACAACAGCATCTGCAAAGGAGAGAGATTTATACTTTGTAGATTGCTTTTTTACCAACGAATTTAAGAATTTTAAGGCGCCCTTAAAGGAAATATTAAATTCTTGAGGATTTCTTAATGAATAATAATATTTATGGATTGTTGAACTTGCTTTTGATATATTTAGGTGAATCTAGTGGAGCGTCTGCTTCAATATTATTTAAAAAAATATATATATGCTAAAATTCGACATCTTCTTTCTTTTTGCCTTATCCTTCTTTAACATTTTCCCCATAAACTTTAAGTGCCTTCGTGCCTGGCTTTAATTTAACAACTAATTTATACTATATCCCCTCTTTTTTTTAATTTGATCTTTCTTTCATCCGTTTTTTCTCCGTTCTCCGTTTTCATTTCACTATTTACCTTTTTAATTAATTCCAGAAGCAGCCAAGCTGCTAAACTAATTTACAAAAAATTAAGTCCGTGTTCCCAGTAACTGATTTCAAGTTAAATAGAAGGAGATATCTCTTTTTTTTGCGCCATATTTTTGCTAGTTCTTTTTCCCCGTCTGGCTGCAGGTCCTGTAACTTCATAGAGCTCTTGTTGACCGACTGTCAGGATGCGTGGTGGGTGTAAATGATATTCGGCAAACAGCAAGCAGAAAAACAGAATAACACACACGCATCCGCCTTAACCTGTCACTTTGTTTGCTATGCCCACGTGTAATATAGAGCGTTATTTATGCACGTGTGTGCCATTGCCGGAGAGTGTTGGCTTTGTGACCCCCAAACCTCTCACAAAAAAAAAGTAAATATATATATATGATGGCAACAAACGGCAAGGCAATAACCTGTCTGAGGGCCTGACCCGACCCGATCCTATCCCATTTAAATCTGTCTGTTTCGCCAGCTGATGTTCTTGTCAGGTGCTTAAAATTTGTGTGTTAAATAATGCATTTCAATTAAAGGCACACACACACCATCACCATATATGTATGTAACTTTGGGCGAATAAATCAGTTTGAATGGAATTAAATAATCAAATTAATCGGCACGTGTCTGTGGCACATTCCACGGCCTGTGACTGATGTGTGCTAGACATGCCACATAAAACAGAGCAGCTTCCTTAAATTGAATTAGGATCAGCTTGAAATTCTTATTTAAGATAACAAAATTGCCTTTAGTTAAAATATTTATAAATCGAATGAAACAAAAAAAAACTAAAATCAAACCAGAAGAAGTAGTTCAATTATAATGTTTGCTATTTTAACTGAAACAGTAATAAACTTTGTTATATTTTTCATTCAAAGGAACTTGAATTAATTTTCCAACAATCTCGACTGTAACCTCTAATTTATAATTACCAAAAAAGCAATTAAAGAATAATTTATTGAAGTCACAAAACTTTAAACAAATTCCATATTAATTAGTGTGAAAGTGCAAGTTCTCCGCAGTTCAAAAGTGTAAATTATAACTTGCAAAGAGGCACAAGAATTTGATTCCATTTTCAGCCAAGTTTGACTGTTACAACCTCGTTGAGTAGGATATACTATATAGAACATATAGTGGGCAGAGGACAGATGTAGCAGCAGCTACCGGTTGTCGTGGTAACGTCGACTAGGCCCACAGGCAAATATTTGGCAAGCCAAAAGCTGATAACAGGCAGTGGTTGGTTTTGTAAAGAGTCAAAAGGGGCCATAAAGCCATCGCCCGTCTGCTGAAAACTTTCACCGGGCGAGAATCCAAATCGGAATCAGTTGGGAACGGGGTAGGGGGGTTGGCTTTATGGCGCATTTATCTCAATTCCCGGGTCTTGGGACAGCGCCTGTCATAATAAACAATAAATGCTAACGCCCAAAATGAAACTAAATACACAATGGGTCTAGGAACTGGGCCAGTAGTGTCAGCCAGCAGCCGCATCTGCATCACGAAAAGCGTTTGCTGATAGCCAGCGGAACTGGGTCAACTGTTTGCGTCTTGGACTTGGACCTCCCCAGTTAAAATGCAAATAAATTAAATTAGGAGCCACTTACTTTGTATCGTCCTTTGGGCATGGTATGAACTTGATGCATTCGCGCTTCTGGAAATTTGTCTCGATCCAACTACGCGGCTGGTGCTAAATGGGAGCAGGAATGGTAAGGGAAATGGAAGAGCAAAATTGGAGTTAGTTAGGTCCTTAATTCCAGGCATCAGCATCTTCAATCATACACTTTATACACTCAATAATACAGCTAGAGGAGCAAATTTATAACAAAATATATGTAATAGTTAGGTTTTAAAGCAGATCCAGGCGTCATAAAGGATGACTAGAGGTGCTCAATGCAAGTGAACTCAAGGATTTTAGTGTGGTTTTTTTATTTTTGGGTTTAAGGAAATAGAAAATATTCACAAATTACAGAAATAAACAAAACAAATACGGTTTTAAATAGTTCTTACTAATCATTCGGGATAAACACAACGACGACGACACAATACAATCACTATTTAAACATTACTAATTTCGTGAAAACAAAACCAAATAAATAAATTAGATAAATGGAACAAATAAAGGTATGCATTCACTGAATAAAATATTTACAAAATGTGAGGGTGAAGTGGGTATGACAGAGGACTTAATGTACAGCGTTGATATTCATTTATATATTTACATTTTGCACAATTGATCCTAGCTTAGCTTAAATATTTTATTAGGCAGCCGTGCAAATGCATTTGGGACAAACTTTTAACCTAGCACTATTAGGGGTTTAGGCCAGCTTTTGAGCCACAAAATGTTTGGCTGCAGTTATGCCATTTGCCTTGCCAGGAGATTACACTTATGTAAGTAAACCCTGGTCACGTTTTTATGCCTTCCTCAATCCTCAGGCCTTTGCACAATTGATTCCAATTTCGAATCGAAACTTTGGCCAACTGCAACTTGCCTGTCATCGCGGCAAACAAAGCCAAAAGTGGCAAACTTTCAAGCCGCACTTTGGGCCAAGAAGCTACAGTTGGCCGTGGGATTGGAATTTGATTTGTGGATTAGCAGCAGCACCTCCGGTGGCTTTTAGGGAGTGCAAATAGCTTAAAAGCGAGGGGTTTCCTAAGCACTTTTCAAAAATAAGCCTAAATTTCGTACTCTAATTCATGAAAATATTTAGAAATGCAAATCACTAACAATTTACAATAGGAAAAGTAAAGAAAAGTTGGATAAATTAATTATAAAAGTATTTACAATGAAAAAAGCAAAGCCTATAATTGTTACTTTAACAAACCTGTCAAATAAAATATATAAAACATGTAAAATATTATAGATACTAAAAGTTCCCTCTACTTTAAATCAAAATACTTTAATTTCTCTCAACACAACCCCAAAAATATCCTAAAATCCCAATGAATTTTCTCAGTGAAGCCCCTCTTCAAGTGTCACTTTCCTACCTCTTTGAGGGGATCATCACTGGCGGCGGCATGAGCCTTTAGCAAATCCCGCACATTTAGTATCAGGACCTTTGACAGCGTGGAGGATACGGAGGAGCGCTTCCGCATTCGCTGTCGCCGCCGGATGCCCCTGGGCGTTGGTGGGGCACCTGGTGGAAGGCTGCCACTATTCCTCCTGGCTGTGGGCAAATGGGCAGCGGCCTCGGCGGCTATGAACGCGGATGTGGTGGCACGCACCGAAAGTACCGCCGGCGTATTACTGTATCGGCGCACCGTGGAGAAATCCTTGGATATGCGACGGAGATACTTGTGCGCGGCGAGCGGGGAGTCTGTGACCACCATGGCTGAATCGCTATTTTCCGCTAATATGCTCTAATTAATTGAATTGGCCGTGCCCGGTGGCCCCTGGCTGACTGCAATCGCATTTGCATCCGATCCGCAACCGAATCGTGCGACAGGCGAATCTCGACTGGCACGCACCTGGCCTGGTGCAGCTCACCTGTCGGCCACCAAGCCGAGTTCTGCTCAAAACTGGGCTATCTGCGAGGGGTATCTGAATCTCCGTCGCAGCAGCATCATCATCATCATCATCCGCACGAGACGGGTGGGAAATGTGAGCCATTAAGTTGGCCAAATTAGATAAGCCAAGCTCCCGTCGTATCTATAAAGTTCTGGCCATAGCTCCAGAGAGCTTTTTAAACGTAATTTTTGACTGGCCCCCAAAAGTATAAACGGGTTTTTGAAAATTTCGGTTTTAAGTCTTGCCAGTGAAGAGTTAAGTTAATAATTTAAGATTTTAAAGGAATTGAAGGAAAACAATTAACCAGACTTTAGAAAATGCATTTATAAAGTTTATTTATTATTTATTAATTTACAATAATTGTTTATTAAAGTTTATTAATTTTTTAACTGTAAAATTAGTTTGAAAAATATTAAATATTAATATAACCCACAATTACTTTACATTTTCAATGAGAAAATAATTAAATAATTCAATTAGCTGTCTCTAAAGGCAAACTTCTTGAAATCGAAGAGCAGTTTTAATTATTTATTATTAAAGTAACTAAGTTTTTAGTTTCCTTTCATTTTAAAAATAAAATAGCTTACAAAACCCTTAACTAAGCTCCCTAATAACCCACACTTTTATTGGCCTTTTGAGCTATTCTAAACTCTCCTAAACTCGACCCAATTATGTGGCCTGCCAAATTGTCAGCTAGCCAAATATTGAATTAATCTTGGCTGCAATCCTAAATCTAAAATCTATGCACAGTGTCGCTGGAAGTTAGGTGCTCTAATCTGCATTTACCATTAATTTAATTGTTTTGATTTGGCAAATAAATGATGGTCTAGGGTCTAGGGTCAAAAGCCAGCCATTTAATTTGCTGAATTGCCATCCATCGATGGTCGAGAGACAGACGGACGGACGGGGCCACTAACTAAATGGATTTCTCGCTGAAGTTGCCTTAATTAATTACATTTGGCAGCTCAGCGGAAGTGGGCTTTTAATGGCAACTCATCATCGGAATCGAGGAACTTATAGGCGGGAGTCTTCTTTGGTTTTTTGTTTGGGGTGCACATTAGTAGAAGGCAGAGTTACAAATGCAAAACATATAAGGGTTTTTGTTTTTAAATTGTTCTTCATAATAATAACATAATAATTAACAACAGCAAGTGTGGCGGAACGTACAACAAAAAAAAAAACAATTAAATTATATAGAAATTAAAGTTGAATGTTGATTGCTTACCCTGGGCACGGTTATATTTATCAGACCCCAACAGATTTTTTTCAGTCCCCATGGTATCTTTAAGGGTTTCGTATATATATTTATATATATATATATTTTTTTTTTATATTTCAGTTTTTTTTCGTGGATACGTGTACGTGTGTTTAGACATTTACATTTTGCAATTTGTCAGGTGGTTTTTGCAGATTTGTTTATTGTTGTTATCGTTGTTCAATATATTCGCATATTTCATTATATTTTTATCATTTGTGCAATAATTATTTTGTTTGAATTTTTGTACACGCACGCACACACACATATACACACGGATTGGTGCATTGAAAGTCGAACAACAAATTATTCATTGTATTCATTAGATTTTTAAGGTGTTGTGTGTGGTGGCGGTGTTCGAGGGGGGAGAATAGAGTGTGAAAACACAAAATGATTAATTAACAGATCAGAGCACAATATAATGTAAATTCATAAAAAGGATTGTTTATTGTGTCGCAGCAGGAAAACAAATCCAAAAATCAATTAGGAAAGGGGCATCAAAATTGATAGAAATATATATATATAAGTATAAGGGGCGGGGCCAAGTTATTAAGTATTTTGAGTAAAGATTTAGTGTGTGTAAGTGTAGGGTTTGTGTTGTGCAAAGCAAAGTTGAAAGTAGAAGAAAAATATTTATGTTTTAAAATTAGTTAAAATTTTAAACAATTTGCTTTTCTCCTGGGTTGGGTTGTTTCTCTTTATATATATTTTTTTTTAGGGATTAACTACATTGACTTACTACCAGACCGCTTTGCTTAAAACTATATCTCGATGAAGGGTGCTTGAGTTAAATATATTAAGGTGAAGGAATTATACTATTAAATATATTTAAATTACTTTTTACAGTTTGTTAATACATGGTTCTAAGAGTCTACTCAGTCCAGAAAGTATGCACCTTTTGTAGGCCAGAACTTTGCCCAGTCACAAGACACTTTTGTGGCAAGTCACATTTCATTGCCACAGCTTAGGGTGAAAAGCCTGTTGTTGCATAGCACTGCAGCCCACACAGGTAAGTGATGGTCCCAGGTGAAAGCCAACCCCACTTGGCCCACACAAGCACATGGAAAATTCACAGAATTCCCCTGAAACTGAAAAGGGGGGCTTCGGGTTTAGGCCCACAATATGGCCACAAAGCAAGTTTAAATTGCATTCATGCCACTCCCTGTTTTATTAATTACTATTAGGAATTATTTCTTTAGGGGAAAATAACCTTGCTCGGCTCATTAATATTAAATGATTAAAAATAAACAAACAAAATTAAGCCAACAGGGTTTAGGTGGATATTAAAATTGGTGATAAATTTACGCTATAGTAATTAAATTGTTTACTCAACAAATATGAGCAGTAAAAACTCTGCTCCAATTTACTTGATGACTAAAACCCTAACTATTATTCCCTATTTTAAGTGATTGTAAACCTTTAGCTTGATTAAATGAAACCCGTTTTAAAATTAATTTACTTCAAATTATGTAAAATATGTGCATGTGCATTAAAATGTATGGTCAAAGTTTAACAAGTCATAACTACGAGTTCCCACGGATACGCCCAAACGTTTTTCCCTCCACCCAAGGCCAAAACCAATTAAACTTTTTACGAAACCCTCTCTGCCGCCCCCTCTGGAGATGGCAAAAAAGTGGGCGAAACATTAAGAACGTTATGCTTATCTACAAAAGGGACAACATTTGGGCATATATCAGACAGATATATACTCGTATGTGGGATGCATGTCCGCATCTCTGATGCGTCTATTAAAATAAAAGCTTTTTTCGCCCGGCTTGAACCCCCAAGAGCCACAAAACTTTTGTGTGGGCATAAAACACGCACTGTTCAGTTGATGCGGAAGCAAATGTGGCATATTTCAAATTAATTAAACGGCGGACAACAGAGAGCCTTTGCCTGGGAGCCATTGACGACTTGATGGCTTGTTGTTAAAATTCAAAGATAAGGGAGCCCAGTCGAAGGTTGTATACCCTGAAAGGAAGTGGCTTTCGATATAATTTTGATTAACTTAAAAGAATAATAAATGTAAAAATTCAATTCAATCCTTCATCTGAAATACACCCCTAAACCTTCCTCAACATCACCAAATTAATTAGTTGACTCCTCTTAAAACACTCCATTCGATTTTATGATCATTTCAATGAGTCAGGTGAAAATAGCAGCATAGGGAGCCCTCCAACTTTTACCCCTTTTCGTTTTTCCAAGCGGAAATGGCCAAACTAATTAGCCAGAATGTTATGCCATTCGAAGTCCCCCATGAAATCAGCGAAACAATGGCCGCTGGCAGGAAATGTGCAATGGAACTCAGGGGGAAACGCAGCGAAACCATTTTCAGGATTCGATTAAGAGCTGCGCATCCGGCATAAAATCGAGCATATAAAAATTGATGCACTGACAGTTAGGATCAAAGCCGCAGGATGCAATTTGCCGGGCCACCTGTCCCACCTGTACCGCCGCTTTACGCCTTATCGAACCCGATAAAAGTTGTGCAACATAAACAGCACTTAATACCCGCATCAAGCGTCGTCATCCCATCCGTTCGTGCATAATGCAAGGCGGTGAATAATATAAAGCAACAGCTCCGAAGGGGTTGTGGCCAGGTGGCAGGTGGTCTTCCAGTGTTTCACCTGCTGTCGACTTGCGGGTTCTCAAAGTGGAAAATTGCTGGCGAAGCACAGAGAGTGAAGCTGAAGGATGCTGAGGCTGCTGCGGCTGTTGCCATGGCTGATGAAGTGCCACATTCGTTCTCGAAAAATGCCAAGAGAGACGTCGTCTTGGTGATGGATTGCGGGCAATGAAGTGGCAAGGGGCTCCTCAGGGTCCCGCCTTTGCATGGCTGAGTCGCAATGAGAGTGCGAAATTGACTTTCTCAGACTTCACACAAAGTTTTCTCGAACTGTCACAGAATCAGAGCTGCCAATGAGATGCATTTATGGAACATGACACACTTCAGGGGATATGGAATAGCTTGTTTGATTAAAATTACTCATTTTTAAAGTGTTCCCAGAAATAAAGATCTCGTTAATGGATGTTAAATACGAAAGGTAATCTAAAGAGATAGACAAGCCCAATTAAAATGTATTTTCTTGATAAAATAAATTGCAAAAAAAATAAATGAAAGTGCTTCAGAAAGATAGGCGACTGCACAGATATGGAAACCTACAAATATATTCATTTTAGGTTGTAAATAAATTTCCTTAAACAACAAAAAGACTTTTCCTATCATAAAGACAACCAAAACCGATATGTAATTACTCATTATCTCTTGGTAAATGTTAGATATTTATGTATATATTTGTTTTCTAGCCATTCTCCCCCATTTTTAGAAGAGAGTTCCACTTCGCAGCCGACAGCTGCTGATTAACACCAAACACAAGGCGACAGCGACAACAGAAAGCACAGATATGTCAAGCGAATCACCCAGCAGACCGGTTAGAATCCCAAAACCCAGAGAAACCCCGCTGCGAACTGCAGTTCTCCGCCAATTAACGACAATTAATCAGACAGAACCCTCCAGCTGTACTCACAAACACCCAATTGGTCTCGAAGTACATGGCCAGCTCCAGATGCACTTGATGGAATCCACATACTCCAAAGGCACTCGGGCGTATATCTAATCGCGGATCGAACAATGTTTACTATACACAAGGAAAAACATTAACTAAAATTGGAAATAAACAATACAAAAGTTTTAAATAATTTGCAAAAGTATGGAGATTGTATTTAAAAAAACAGAAAAGAGATTTTAAATTGATAGTGATTTCTTGTAGTAAAAAGTTGTATTTTTTAATAGAAAAGCAAGTTCAAATAGTCACAATTTGGATTCATTTTTCAAGCTTGTCAGCGGCAATAGTCTTATCTTGACATATTCGTTATCATCTTTTTGGTTTTATAAATTTAATTTACGATTCTGTTAACATTTTAAAGTACTCAAAAATATTGTTTCAAATGACGTACAGCTCCTATAATATATTTCCAATTTTAGTTAAGTTTTCTTATTAGTTTTCTCTAGGTGTAGGCGCGTTTGGAGCGACCGTTTCCCGCTTGGCTCACATGGAGCCGCGTCGAGCACTGAGACCGCGGCGACACTGGAGCGGAGAGCTTTTCCCACTCGGCCAAGGCGAGGAGCGGTGTCAATTAGCGGCGCAAATATAGAGGCAATATAATCGAACCCCGTCAGCGAGCAGAGAGACAAAAAATACATAGCATATAGAATATCAACAAGAGCGATAAGCTCCCCGGAGAGCGGCTGAAAGTGGGTGCAACATGACCAGTAAGTGTCTCGATCTCGACGCTGTTTGTGTTTTTTTTTTTTTGTGGTTAATAAACTCGGGGAAAAGTTTGAAGGAAAAACTTGCTCACTTTAAAGGCGGTTTAATGCCCAAGCATAAAAAGGAATAAAGTGTGCAGGCCATAATTATGTTGATTCTCGAAAGTTTTTCATTTTCTGCACTCGTTTTAGTGCTCGGCTGGCAGCCACCCGCGGCCACAACTCAAACAATTAAAGTTTCGAGTCAAACAGCTGGCCACCAGCTCGCTTGCCGGCGATAAGCAGCTGTCAGTCAACTGGCTGATAGAACAAGGAATACAAAATAAAGAATTCGAGTATCTGAGAGAACGCAATCCACAAGATACTCAACATTTAAAAAACATTTGGTGCATACTTCCAGGCGCTTACTGCAATTTTCTCTTTACCTATTCGAAGGCCTCTTCTGTAAGTTTACTTTGAAGTTGGTTTTAAACTTTTTTCTAGCTTAAGGTTTAATGAATTAATATAACTTTTCACCAAAGGCTTTGAATAAATATTAAGAATACGGATTAAGAAACTATTGGTGGATACTAAAGCTGGAAATCTTCAACCTAAGAAATACAAAGTATCTAAGTCTTACTGACAGTTAAGAAATTTTAAATAATTAAATCTCTAACCCAACTGGCTTTATAAATTGCTGAAAAAAAAGAATAATCAAAACTATTCAGCAAAAAATAAACACATACAAAAATGTTATGAGCTTTAAATAGAGAAATGTAAAACAAAACTAAATGAAATACATTTTATTTACCAAAACTACACCATGAAATACTGTAAATTTCTATTTAATTTTTAATCATAAAATTATTGTTTAATAGTTTTAATGACTTGCTAATAAAATCTAAATTCTATTAACTGCAATTCACTTTTGCAAAATGATGGCTAAAAGTGAGAACAAGAACTTTCCTAATTAAGTAAAATATATATACTAAATATATATATATATATATATATATAAAACAATCTAAGTGAGAAAGCAAGCTACTGAAAATAGTTTTCGCAATAAATACTTGAAATGCCCACAAAAAAAAGTTTGGGGCCAACTAATTACCACTATATATAGTTGAAAAAGAAAACTCTACGAACAAGAACTGGCAATAGTTTGGCTACAAACTAGAACTAGACAGTTTCCAAGGCCATTGAAAGGGGGAAAACTCAAGAGATAATTGTAGAGCAAGTAGAGATTTTTGTTTTTGTTAGTTTTTCCGGGACAAAGCAGTTTGGCAGTCAGTCAAATAGCAATTATATGGCAGAGACAGAGATAGAGGGGGAGTTGTGGCGGGAAAGAGATTTTATAGATCAAATCAAAAGCACCTGGAGAAAGAGAGATAGGTGTTTAAGGTGGAGAAGGAGGAGTAGGAGGAGTAGGATAAGGAGGAGGAATAGATATTGGTTGGTTCCTCCAAATTCAAGACTCGGATTTAGCTTACCGGCTTCGCTTTGGGCTTCTGCTTGGCCAAACGCTTCTGTTTCAACATCGTCCGTCGTCAGCGGACGCACAGACACGCACACATAAACAACTCAAAACTTGGATGGGGTGGTGGATTTTTCTTTTCTTTTTTTTTTTTGTTTCAGAAAGTCGTCGGAGTACAGTATCTCGCTATGGGTATCCGCTATCCGCTTCAATTGGTTCCCGCCTGCGAGCGAGGCTTCTCGGCCTGCAGGGTTTGAGAAAAACAATTATGAAATATCAATTATTTATTGTCTGGCTAGAGTTCGGCTTTGTCTTTTGTCGTGCAGGCATGCAGAAGGATATTTAGTCCCCTCATCTCCCGGGGATTTGTCACGTGTCATGCAACCTGGCGTTGAAAGCATCCACAAAAAAATAGAACTACTACTACTACATAGCGGCAGGAGGAGCGGCACCTGTATTAAGACCGGTCTTTGCAAACAAATATATAGTATAAACAAATGAAAAACCGAAAGCCAGGACAAAAAACACACGAAAACAAAATTCAAAACAAAATAAATACCAGGGAATTTCCCCATTTCACCTTGCACCCAATTATGAGGCCCTCCAAGGAATGCCAATGAAAGGGTTTCCCACTCCGTTAATGCATGCTAATTGTGTTTGCTTAGGAGCAAGAGGAGCAGGACGAGCACAAAAAAACGAAAAACGAGAAACATAAAACGAAAACAAACCAAGGACTCCCATATACTTGAAGGATATTCACTCACCTTAACGGGCTTCTTTACGGGCACTGGACGCGAGTACTGGTGATAGACCTGGACATGGTTCGAGGTGAATTTACCCAACATGAGGCAAGGGCTGATGTAATTCTGAAAAAGAGTTGAATGAATTATTACCACAAATTCATATGTGCCACTTAGGCAGCTCGGGTTAACTCCTACACTTGTAGGAATCCTTGGAACAAATTTTAATGATAATTAAAGATAATTGAAGAGCTTCTCTACAAGCTATAATTAAGACTCAGCTTGTAAGTAACCAACTGTAATTCTAATCCAATCATAATTAAAGGAAATCATGTTAATTTAATACTTCAAATAAATCTTACATTTCTTGGACATTTAAGCTTTGTTTAAATATTTAAACTCCAAAGAAAGGTTTCTAAAAATTCCTGCTAAAGGTGAAACAACCTTTTCCTTTACCCCTTTCCCCCTTTCTTTTTCCCAGTGCATAAAACCCCATATATGACCTTTCTATTGTGACGGAAGCCGGAGCAGATGCGTGAGCGTGCCGCACATGGCTCCGTCTTCCTTGACTCCCTGCCATTTGCTCCTTGCTCTTGGTGATTCTCCGCCTCCGTAGACCTAACTCTAGCCGTATCCGTCTCAAGTGACAGGCCGGGCGCTGAGCTGAGCTGTTCTTCATTACAGTAATGCGAGCTGGCCAAAGTCCTGGCCAAGGCAAATGGACCAAAGGACGAGGCACGAAAAGGGGGCAGGGCGCAAGGACGTGAGTGGGCGTGAGGGCCAAGAAAGTGAAATAAAATAAGCGCTGGAAACAGCAAAAGTTATGCCAAGTATTCCGGCTAAGCATGAATCAAGTGCCACAACACGAGCACCAGGCCAGAGACAAAAAAAAATGAATATACTCGTAATAAGCGAGAGGCGCAAAGCCAGAAAAGCGACGAATCCGAGGAAGGCTAAGGAAAAGTAAGTAAAAGGAAAAAGGAAAAGTAAAGCCCAAAGACCCTGCCCAAAGTCAAAGTCTGCTATGCCGGGTGCTCTTAATTTGCGGAATTCAAGACATTCGCTTTCATTCGAGATTATACCCGAGCATTATAATCCGCTGGAGCGATATACACTTGTAGGTAGACCAGTGTGCGAGGAGAGGAGCTGCAGCTAGTAGACGACACAACAAAATCAATATCTAAATACGATTTCCACCCACATGTGATTAACTTTTGTGCAGTCAGTAAGGCACAAAATTGAGATAACGCGCCATTAAATTTATGCATGAACAAAGGACATTTTAGCTGGGTACAAGTACCAAGGACACGTCGCTCCCTGATTGCCCAAACTTATAATTGGACTTTAATAAGCAATTGCCTGCCAGGCATTCCCTGTGTGCGGTCGTTGTCCTGGCATTATTCAGGACACTTTAACTTGTTGTTAGATGAAAGGCAAAGGGAAGTGAAAGAAAAAGTACAAAAGTCCTCAGCGGCTGTGTGATTAACGGCAGTATCAATCGCGGATTAAGGACCGCACCAGAACTTGTAGGGAAAACCTACCAAGTTTCCAGCGGTTTTCATCCGCAAATTGCACCGAGTCGAGTGGTGTGTGTGTGTGTGTGGGGGCCACCACTTCTGCAGCACTAAAGGAGCTCTGGAGGACTGCTCTTGAGTGCCACAATCAGTCTGCCAAGTCCGAGTGTGAAATTTACGCGACATCCCGCATTTGCGTCACTGTTTAAAGATTTTTCCCCTCCCCCACTCAGGCGGCACAAAAGGAGACAAGGAGGATGAAAGGAGCAATGGCTGGATGGATGGATGGATGGCTGCCAACCTGCCTGGGGCTCGGAGCCATGTGCCCTGGCATGTGCACAGTGCCCCCAGTCAAGAACAGGAGTTCCAGTTCCCAGTTTCACATTATATTCCCCATTGTCCTCGTCATTTGTTTTATAAAAGCGTTGATTCCAATCCTCTTAGCATTCTCCTCAAAATGTTTCTAGGAAAGGAAACATGCACATATGTTGGGATATTTATATATATTTATATTTTCGTAAAAAGAAACAATTATTTTACTTTGCTTTCCACAACAATTTTCAATTAAAATTTATTTCTTGCCAAAGTCACGTGTGAAATTATCTGTGCAGATTAATGGCTTTCATCTTATTAGGAATACTGGAAAACAAAAAAATTGCATTCTTTTTTAAAGAAAACAAAAGTTAAGGAAATTAAGCTTCCATTCTTGTTTATAATTCTCATTCATAAAATATATTTCTTTAATTATTTTAAAGGCAATGGCTTCCATTTGTAAGGATTTTTGAAGTGTTTAGTGAGGCTTTAATTCATTAAGTAAATGTCTTATTTCTGGCAAATAAATTTTTAAGCATTTTTGTTAATTTTTTAAGGGTGTTTTTGTGTTTTAACTTAACCATTTTGCTTAATAAACAAAAGCATTTTTTCATTCCCTCGACACTTTCTGCTTCTCAAAACACATTTCAAGTTATAAAGCCATTTTTCACACTTCATTTAACATTGATGTGAAGATGTTTATAAATAATAGGATATTTTCTTTCTATATTAAATTTTATGCTAAGCTTTGAAAAGCCTCACTCTTAAAAAGTAAAGAAAACAAAGCAATACATTATAAATATTCGCCTGCAGTTTTAATCAAAGATGATAAATATTCTGCTGCAGCTGTTGATGTGCCCGTTAAAAAAATCCTGCTAATTATTCAAACATCAGTCATTGCCAATTGTTTTTTGTATGAAAGTGACCCAGGGGAAGGGGCATTCCTGCAGAGGACACTGTGCAAAGGCCAGCCAACTGTCGTCAACTGTCAGCCAGTGTGGAGTGCCAAGGAGAGATCGCGCCCGGATGAATGGGCTCCTAATTGAGATAAGACTGACGCAGGCTGCCGCCTCCGGCAATGAGAAATGAACCCGCTGGTGGACAGCTAAAAAAAATAACACTTTCGCTGAGACTTTCCCCCGCCCCTCTTGGAGCAAGTGTTATTCCCCTTTTCCGGCTCTGTCCGGGGCCAAACAAATTAGTGAGGCCAAGAGCAACGACGGCTGGCGGACTCTGATTATTGGCAATGCAAACGGCAAAGGGCCGGCGGGGATAATGGCAAGGGTAAACTGACCTACAAACACGATTAAAGGGGCACAAGGACATGGAACAAGACCAGGACCTGGACCCCTACTCAGAGTCAGAGTCAGAGAGTGTGTGTGGTGTGCTGCTGCTGCTGTTGTCTCTGCAATCATTCAAGCGCAGACAAATGCCCTGGTGTTTGTTTATGTCAACATTGTGTCCTGTGCCACTTGGTCCCCACCACCCTCACTGGGGTTCTTTTCTTCTTTTTGTGTTTTTTTTTTTTTTTTTGTTGCCAGAACATGGCCGACATAATGGGTCTCATCAGGCGAGAGGGCAAGCGACTAAACCAAACGAGAACGTGGACTCGAACAGCCCGGATTGAATACTCGTTTAAACTGTCATCATTCGCCGTGTGTGCCATGAATGATTTGTGAGCCACCATCCAAAGGACGCTAAAAGTAGCCAAAGATTTATCTCGCTTTGACCGCATTAGTGCGGGGTATCCTTCGGAGCCATTCATCTTAATTAAATATCTATCTATCTTCGGCCAATATGCTTGAGTCCGTGTGGCTTTTGTATTCGCCTTTGGGGCCGCATTAATTTTATGGGCCAACTTAATGTGGCTTTGAATATAGTGTGATTTCAGGTGATTAAATAGGGGCTCATGCTTAAATAATTAATAGAAAAATAGACACAAGTTCTGGAGTTATTTTATAGACTTGGATTTATAGCCAAAAAAATATTAAAGTTTAATTATGAGAGTAAATAATTATAGAAAAATAAACAAAAGTTCTTGAGTGAATTTATAGACTTGGAAATATAGACCCACAAGTGAGAAGAGTCTTTAAAAAAAATATAAATTAAGTTATGAGTGTAAATCTTTTTGGCCATAAACTTTATCGCCAAAATTAAGATCATAATAAACAATTATTTTGTGTGAGATTTCAGCATCGGCATTTAGAAAAACATTCATTTACTTACTAATTTTATATAGGAAATGCCTTCAAAGTTAATTTATGGCTGCGAGTGTTTGGCAATTTAATGCTACTAAATTGTACATATATGCTAGATTTCGGAGAATATGATAAAAAAAATTAATGTTGATATTTCTATACCCTGCAAGGGTATAAAAAATAAATTCCTTAAATTTTCTTCTCAAAAATTTTACATTTTCCCATTTTATTTTTCAAATTATAACAATTATCCGCATCTAGTAACTAAATTTGAAGGCATTCTGGTTCAGACAAGATGTCATTGTGGTGGTTTGGGCCTCAATAAAACCAACTGAAGTTCATTTTATTCAAATTTCGGGCTCAAATTAGAAATTGAGGGCCCAGCATCTAATGCCAGCATTTGGGGACGAAAGCCTTTTTTTTAAACGAGTTTCCTGGGCATAGACAAAGGATGGCAAAGTAAATATGAACATCGAGCCAAAGTTGGCCAACGACGACGACGACAAATTGGGAGGCTGAAAGTAGCGCAACAAATGCTGCCATAACGACAATGGCAGCAGCAGCAACAACGCCAGCAATAAATTTTGGGACTATACGCAGCCCACGTGCTCTCTCGTCCTTGTGTCCTCGTGTCCTCGTCCTTATCCACATGCAGGACCATTCGAATCGAGCAGATGTGAGGCGGTTTTCCCACTGCGACGACATGTGCGAATGCGTATACGTAATTTTCTATGAATCGAGCTGGGAAGCAGCAGCAGCAATGGCACAGACAGGTCCTTTCAATTTATGCAACCATCCGACAGCAATTCGCCTTTAATAGCTGGCAACAAAAGGCAGCAGCAGCAGCAGCATCATAGCAACCCGTAAACCCGAAAACCCGATGAACTGAATAATGCTGCGGGAAAGGAGCTACTCCTGGAGAGCCACCTGAGAGGGTTTCAATTAGCGCACTTTGTGTGCCCAAATTAAATGGCAGTCGCACACGCAAATGAGTCGTCCTGCAACTCCGCCGGAGACACTCGCACTCCTGCCCTGCAGCCAACTCATTAGCATCCGCTAATGGGCGCCATGTGGCAGCCAGCCGGAATTCCGAGATGCACTCCTGTTGCACTAATCCCGGGATACCTGAGGGCACACCAGACACACAGCACAACGCACAACAAATCACGACTCTAATTGGGGGATAGAAGGGGATTGCTACTGCTGCTGTTGTTGTTCTTGTTGGCCGCGCACTTTCAGCCAGAGACAAATTTGGGCCAGTAGTTTATGGCTTATTCAGGGGAGAGGGAATACAAACACTGGCCGAAATATATATCCCACTAGTTTAAGAACATCCTCTCCCTAAGGCCGTAATAAATAGGTTTCTTCTAATTAACCATTATTTTGCATTAAGGCTGCAGCTATATTTCTTGGAGAAAACATTTGCTTGTGGGGAATATTGGATACAAATCTGAGGTTTGTAATTAAAGAACTTAATTGAAAATTCTTTAAAAAATAACCGAAAATTCTTTTAATAAAAATAAAAATATATAATATTCATTGGTAATACTAACATATATTTTTATATCAGGGATGTAGGGATTTATATCAACACGAAAAGCCCGAAAAATATCAATCAATATAAGTATAAAAAAAAATAATCAAAATATCTCAGTTAATATCTTATTGAAACCATCTTAAAATTATTTATAAGCCAACAAAGAATTATAGTAAAATATCAAGAATAAAGAAATGTTATAGAATAAGCTTGAAATATAGAATATTATCTTAAAAAGCATATAAGAGTCAAAGAATTTTAAGAAAAAAATATTGAAATCTTAAAATATTCTCTTAAAGCCCCAACCCATTATCCTCACCAAAATTCTCCTAACATTCCCCTACCTTTTCTCAAGTGCTTGTTGCACTTTTAACCATAATGCCAAAAGGTGAATTGCAATCCCTCTTCCCCTGCCAAAAAATAGTGGCGCTTACCCTGCCCCACCAATCCCCTTGGGTGATGTTTGTTTGTGTTTGTTTTATGAGCGTTTGCTCAGCTCTGGTTGATTTCGTTATTATTATTGCTGGGTAATGTTTTATGGCCATTTTGTGGCTGCTTTCACACCAGCCAAACCAGACCAGAACAAACCGCAAAGCCAGACCAAAAAAAAAACGAGAGAACGAATCAGGACAGCTGAACACTTTCCGGCGAGGAAGGTAAACATGCGACAAGAGCGAGCCGGAGATTAGCCTCTAATGGAGTGGCCAGCTACAGTTCCATGTCCGCCAGTCAGTCCACAGTCCGCAGTCCACAAATAACCGAGCAGATCCCATCGCGCCATTTAATGCCGGCATGTTTGCATTAGCGAATGCATTGTTTACGCCATTTGCGTCTACTATAATATGTATTGAACGCATTAACCTTATATTCAGGTATGATTAGGTGTGATTAGTGGGGTCTTTATGGGGGGTTTGTTGGGTTATAGGTATTTAGCATGATTTTACTACAAGTTCTCCTGGTTTTAGAGGATTTTAAATTAACATAAATGCTAATTTTGAGTGTGTTTAATTTGTAATTAAATAAGTATAAGAGTTAAAATCTATTTAAGAGATAATTAGAATATTTATTAAAATAAATTAATAATCATTTAGGATGTTTTGTATTTAATTTTTCTCAAAATAATTATCATATACATTTTCTGTATTATCTTTTATTACTTCCCTCTTAGTAAATGCCCTAGAAAATGCCCCTCAATCCAAGAATAATCCTAAAAACTTTTCCCACTAACACATTTTCTTTCATTTGTTTCTATTTCTGTTTTGCCATTTTGTAAGACTTCTGGCAAGGATTATTTCAAGTTCATTACAGAGTACTTAATGGTTGCAACATGCCACATTCTTTCGTTAAATTTATAGTCGCACATGACTTTGTCCTGCCTTTTGTCCTTGCCCTCCAAATGTGATTTATCAACCATTTAATGGTATGTACAAAAAGGACATGAACAAAACCAAGCGCCGTTAAAGGGAAAATAATGAACGTCGCACAGGACTTGTCGATAATCAGAATATTGCGTGATTAAATTGTATATATATATATATTTTTGGTGCTCTAACATTTACGTGATAATTAGGGGACAAGAAAAGTGAAAACTGTATTTAAGAAGAAAATTAGTGAGAGAATAATCAAGACAAAAAAACCTTTTAAAGGATAAATAATAGCATTGAGAACTAAAGAATAAAATAAACATTTTTGCATCTTTTTAAGATCTCAAAAAGCCTAAATATCTTGCTCTAAAAAATAGAAGCTCTTTCTTAAACATTTTTAATATAAAACCCCTTCAACAAGTCTCTGTCATATCAGAATATTGCCTGGTTTATTATATACATTTTTGAAAGCCACATTTACATAATAATTACATATAAATGGAGTTGCAAAGCCCCAAGTCCCCCCTTTTAAAGCCTTTTTAACGCGTTAACAAGTAGCCAAACTGCCGTTGGCACACGTCTGACACTTGCCGCACACATACTCGTCGATATTGGCACACTAAACTAAACAGCAATCAATAGACGCCACAAGGACGCAAGGACACTCCCGCCAACGGCTGCCACCGACTTTAAATAAGCTAATTTACATGCACACATGGCGCTCCTCCCCGGTGGCAATTTGTAAGCGGCGACGACAATGCCAGCAAATTTACAGCCCACGGCGGCAGTTGCAAGTGGCGCGCAGCTGCACATTAATGGCCATGTTTTGGCCCACACTGGCACAGCTCCAGACTCCGCAGTGCTTCTAAGCTTATCAGAAGGCCAACCAGAAGACCAACAACTGGATGCCCGCCAGAAGCAGCAACCTCAGACGATTGTGGTTTTGTTCGGTGTCAGGATACTGCTGCTCCTGCCACCCCTTCTCCTTGGAAGTGACCTTTGTAATCAGATTCCATTTCATTATCAGCTAAGGAATTGAGCTGTCTAACCAATTGTTGCTTGTTTTGGTTTTTGGTCTTGACATGCAAGGTTTTAATTAATAAATATTAATTGGGGAAGTCAAGAATAAATATATATAATCTTTGAGGCTTTGAATTACAAGCTTAGCTGCCGAAAATATTAATCAAATAATTACTTTAGGAAATTCTAGACAATATTATGTATCTTTTATTCAAGATTCAATGCAATATCTTGAGTGTAGAAATATTTACATAAATATTCAAGTTCATTAAGTTACAGAAAATACTTAAATAAATAAAAGAGTTTATTAAATTACAGAGAATCTATATTCCTTAATTTAAAGGCATGTCCTGATTAGAAGATTTTCTAAAATAATAACAATAAAAAAGCACTGAGGTATCTTTCATTAAATTAAATCACTTAAATTACAAATTTATTAAGTTTTCATTTTTGTAATAAGGAAAAAGGTTTGTTTCCGGTTTAAGGTAAATTTGTACAGAGTTTTAAATAATCAAAATTACTAATTGATGATAACTAAAGTAAGTTTTCCATTAAAATTTAAAGAAAATTAGCATTGAAAATATAATTTAAATATATATAAATGTAAATATATAATTTAAAGAGTTTAGCCTGCAAATAAAATATTGTTTCCGAAAAAATCACTTTTAACTCAAATTTCAGACTTATTTAAATCTCTATTAAAACAATTTCTAGTATTTTACATATTTAAATTTAAAGAAAATGCCCTCGAAAATGATGTATTTTCAAAGAATTTAGCCACAAAAAACATTATTTCAGAGGAAAAATTCAGCATACGTTTTGCTTTTCATTCGCCATGTTCATTCGCCATTTTTCGTAGCACACTTTTCTGGGCAGCACATTAAAGGCGGCAGCAAAATGTAAAAGCAATCTCGGTTATGGCAACAACAGGTACCAGGACTCCATCAGGCCAGGTAGCCAAGTGAAAAGAAGCAGGTGAAAACCGTAAAATTCAAATTTAAAACCAAACACACACAGCACGGTGTGTAGGGTAGCCATAAACAAAAGTGAAAGTATTTATAACATGCAAACACGCGGTGGACCATGGTCATTTCCATGCTGACCCCCAGTAAACACAACATCGCTGGGTGTGTGTGGCCAGAGGGGGTGAAGGGTCAAGTTAATCACGTTCCATGAAAAGTCACGCGTTTGGGGCGAGTGCAGCCTTTAAATAAAAGCTCACAGCTCACGGCTCACGGCTCACAGCAGGGGCAGCAGACATCGAGAAATCAGGCCAACCGAAAAAAAACATGCAAATAAATGTGTAATAATGCACAAGAAAATGCCCAAAAAAAAAAAAGGAAAAATAGGGGGAAAACACAGCCAAGCCGAAAAGGAATCAAAATTGAGGTTGCACAACTTTTGGAGGTCAGAAAACTAAAGTCAAAGAACAACAAAGCCAGCGAAGGCAACTACTGCCAACTTCGAGACTGCAATCTGGTCAAAAAACACACCGAACCATGTCAGCTTAAAGACCTGGCTTTAATTTATTGCGAATACAAAACGCTTTTATACCCATTTCGCGAGCAGAAAATAAAGTTTTCCAATTGCCATACAAAAAACTTGACTTGATTAAGTTTTTAGCAGCAAGTCTTTAAAGGTAAACTTGAATAGTTTCAATCTCTCCAACGAAAAGCTATATACTATATACTATAACTATGGCTATAAAAATGTCCAATTCCCACAATGCGTGTCAAGCTCATGAAATACAAAGGAATTTTATTTGCCGACCCATTTACGAGCGGTTCCTTTGATGGTCGCAACATGAACTAGTGAACTTTCCACAATATTTATAACACTCAATTACTGACCGTGATTCTGTGTTTTGTGTGTGTCCAGGAGAGTTATTTAAATATTCCACGGCCTTTGTTTTTACTATAATAATTTAATTTGGTGTTATTTCGCTTAGTAGAGCATGGGAGATTGAGTTTTTTCATATTTTTTGAAAGGATAATAACTCAGTTTAGTTTGTAAGCAATTTTTGCAGGGTGTTTGAATTGATTTCTTGTTGGTATTCTATTTCATAATTTATAAAAAATGATTTCTTGATTTATATTATTTATACTAAGCTAATTTTATATATGAAACTCACTTTCTTATGCTTTTGATTGGAGTTAAACTTTATAGATTAATAATTACCAAGAAAATATGATTGTAAATACATAAAAGTAAACAAAAATATAATTTATTTAAGAAAACGTTAAATTTCGTTTTCTATATGGCTCATAAGTTTGATAATTCCCAAAAATCAAATAGAAACATATAAAATAATTATAAAATAATTAGAACTTTAAACCCACTTTTCTTTGAATTTTTAGAAAAACTTCTTGAACTCTAAAAAATATAAAAAATTTAATATAATATAATATAAAATATGTAACGTGTTTCCTTAAGATTTCCCCTACAAACCCCATTTTCTCCCCAAAAAAATAACCAAAGATTGACACCTTTTAAGCACGATTTTCCGGCAAGGTCAGGCAGTTTTCCTTGTTATAATCTCCTTTTTGTATGTCTGAATTTTCACATCCTTTGTTGTGAGGCGTTCGGTTCCTCTTCCCCTGGCACGGGTCACGCGCATAAATAAATTTAAAAAGCTGTCCCATTCGTTGCACTGGCACGTCAACGGTTCTACCCGGTCCACTGGCAGGACGTGTGGTGGAAATAAGTTTTCCACTTTTCACTCTTCCCGTATGCACGTAACTTTTGGCTGCAAGTTTTCTTTCTTGGGTGTCAAAGGCGTAAGGCTTCTCTCCTTGTAAAAGTGGCCTAAGGATAGGCCAAGACATGCTACGGAATCCGAATTTGCTGCCCATTAAGAGGCTTATCCTTTGGCCTCGAAGGTGTGTGCCGCTAAATGTTTGTTTGGCAATTTAATGCGAAAAGCTTGTTTAAACTTTAAACCGATTTTCATATTTGCACAGTCGGCCAAACGGAACGGAATGGAAAACGCCACAATGGCACCCAAAGCGACCAACTGATCCCAAAACCCAAATCGCCAATATGGGGAGGGGGACAGAACTGGACGAGACTGGGTTTGGTTGGTTTGGGATTTGCATTTAACAGGGTTTCGAGTCGTCCAGGAGGAGGAGGCTCATGTTTACTAATACATATTCGCCACACACAGGCACTCAAAAGCGCTTTCCAAAACACACAATGAATTGTGAATTGTGTGCGGGGGAGCCGGAAGGGAGGAGGCATATAAAACCTATTACAAAATATGTTTGTGTTTCATTAAAAATTTAAGACCCTCTTCCTGCTACGTAAAAAAAAAAGTAAAAAGGAAGCTGGAAGCAGGATGAAGGAATAAAGAATCCCAGCGCCCTGTTTATGACATGCGACAAATTTATTTTGCCCAGCGCACATCTGTATTAAATATGCCTCACTGATAAAGTTAAAAAAACGTGAGTCTTATGACTTTCCAAAAAGAAATTCAGAGAGTGCGACGACTGCCTTAAGTGTGGGTCTGCAAGCAACCATAAAGCTTATAATTCTTCAAACTTGTTTTTGAAAAATTAGTAAAAAAAAATTCGCAGAAATATAAATGCAGTTTTAATAAGGGATAAAACATATATTTTTGCATTTATTATTGGATTTTGAATAATTTTTAAATGTTTAGATATCTCTCTTGAAATTTTTGATATTTTATCTTCTCAAAAATAAATAAGGATTCAATAAAAAAAAAATAGAAAGCTGAACTCTAACAAAAATCAATACTAAATACTACACATGTTGCATACTAATTTATATTACTGTTTGCCATATTTCCCATTTCTATTTGTATTTTTCTTTCATTAAGTTTGCCAAGAGAAACACAAAATTCAAGCCAGCTTAAAAATAAATGCAGCCAAAAAACATTGACACACCATTAAAAAATTGTCTGTTTTTTTATTGACAAACATAAAGCCATATAGAATGCATGCAAATATGCATTTCTTATTTAATTCCAGCAGAAATATTTTTGAAATCGGGTCAAATGGCCCACAGAAATTCCTTTATTTATTGTCCTGGCGCAGTCTGTGCCAAAGTACAATCAATATAAATATTTTTTGCTGATAATTCTAATCAATGAGACCAGAGACAAGGACCCCCCGCATATGGATTGTCATTAACATCAGGATTCATTCGATTGCCAATCAATATTTGGTTTTGTCTAGCATACTTTTTTGGGGCTCTTCTCAGCTTGTATAGTGTTTGGCATAAAAACCAAACGAGGTAATCTATATTTTATGCTCCAGCGGTCAGCTGTGCTAAAGCCATATACAAAGTATACTCCCCTTTCCACAGATTTATTTAAGATATTAAACGCACGTGCTTATGGCTCTTTTTTTATCTCTTTCGCTGCAGAGTAACTTTTTAGAACATTTTACAAAGAAAAAAGTAAAGTGAAGACTTAAAATTCAGTTACCAGATATCTCTTGGATCGATCATATATCTGTCTGGATTTTTTTTAATTTGATTCTCCGTTTGGCTAGACAAAAACTTTCGCTCTTGGTTTTATTACTCAACTGGATCAGTAATTCGCCGGTAATCGCAGACCTTATCTACCTGAGATTATGAGAGATAATTACAATCCATTTTTAAATTGCCGCCCCGAAAGTCAAAAACCTTTTGAAAATGCGAATTAAAGTGTGTCAATAAAGTTGATTTATTGCAATTAAGCTGATGCACTGTTAAGCCTTAAATAAATAGCATATAGCCACATGATGAAAGCCATTATAGCCTTTAGATTGAACATCGAATCTTTGGGTAAACAAAATGTGGATTTATTTGTTTACCTTTTAAAACACGAAATAAATTTGGCGTGTTTTTTATTTTTTATCTCTCAGAGAGGAGAAAGCGCTTTCACGTGCTCCCCTTAAATCCCCTTATAAATCTTGATAGTAATGATATTAATTTACAACCAGATTCACTCGCTCCATGACGCAATACACGTAGTTTTCAGTGTATATTTATCTTAATCAGGAAACTCAACTTGGACCTTGAATTCCCTCTGTTTGCCCTGTCGCTCCAGACGTCCCACTCCGAGTCGTGGTGGGTGTGGGTGTGGAGGAATATATCTTGTATCTTGTATCTGTATCTTTGTCGCTTTCTATCTCTGCATCTGTCTCGGCAGCGAGTGCTGTTTGCTTGTGTTTTATGGCGACTTGTTGACGTTGTTATTGCCGCGCTCCGGCTGTTGTTGTCGTCGGATTCTCAAGTTTATCAACTTGCATAGCAATGAAGCGATATGAATATGCGAGTGGCTGCCAGGGGAAAGGAGAATGGGTGGGATCTTCACATCCACTCTTTGGGCCAGGATTTTGTCAGCCATTTAGACGTCTATGTTGCCACTTTGTGCTCTGCTTGCATTTTGGCCCCAAGTCGTAGCCAGGCAGTGCTGTCAATTTATCCTTTTCGAGGACATATTTTCTTTACTGGCTTTTTTTAAAGTTGAGACTGCAGGAAAAATTTGTCAGAAACAACCTTGTTAGGGAAAAACTTGATTTTTGAGATAATTTGATTTTATACTTTAAAATGAATTTTTAAAATATTTTCTGCATTTTCTAAGATAAATAAAATTGCAGAAAATGGGTGATTGAAGGCAGGTAACTAAAAAATGCAAAACATTTTACTGAAGAAATAAAAAAAAAAACAATTAGAGCTCATAAAAAATCCTTAAATTTCAGAAACAAATCAATTTCTTAGTAAATAAATTTTCAAACATCCTTTTCAGTTATCCTAATCCCTATTTCTCAACCCTAATATTTGGTCAATCTTCTGGTTTTGTTAATAGAAAATATTGCTTATGGCCAACACAGATTTGCGCTGACAATGATGCCAGCAGCTTGCCATAATTTTCAATTTTATACCGCCAGGCTTTACGCCCATCTACCTATCTGAAGTTTATGTGGTTCACACACACACACACAGCCACACCCACTCCGCTCCTGGTAAGCCCCAAATGTTTGCTCTACGTGTCTTTTTGGCCGGGCTCTCCACTCCTCGGCTAATGCATTAAGTCGATTTCTCGCTTCAATGGATTTTGTTGTGGCTGCCACACAAGTTTCGGCATTTGCCAAGGACCTGGCATATATCCTTATATCCCGATACGTCGCCTTCGCTGAGCCACTTTTGCACGCTCAATCGAATGCCAGTGCTCTTCCACATTTTCTGACTGACATTTTTTGCCACATTTAGTCCTTCCTCCCCCCAAGGAAGTCAATCGCACGTTAATAAAATGTCACAAAATGGCCAGGGATTTTTGTTTTTATTTTTTTAAGGACTCCTTGCCCCGATAGTGTTCATCTCCCCCTTCCGCCTTAATCGCGATTCAATTAAGCTGTTTTAAAGAAATTTAATCAAACTTCGCTTGTGACCTTTTGCCGCATCCCGGGAAAAAGCCAATTAAGCGCCAGGACAATAAAAACCTGGCTCCGGATCCTGGGGCTTAATTAATGTATCAATCTTTTTGTTGAAAGCCACTGGAGCCGGGAATGTCAAGCCCTTCGTTGGGCAATTAAGAAGGCTATTGAAATGTTGACACTGGCCGCAACAACAGGACGCTTTTCGGGGGGTTTCAAGTTGGGTGGCGAAGGGGGAATGTGCGTGTGTATCCTTCAAGAGCGTGTTGGTCAAGGAACTTTTCCATCGGGCGTGTTAACAAGTCGCACGCACATTATTTCTAATTTATGCGCATATTTCAAAACGAATTTCGGCCTTGAAAAATAAAAGCAGGACAGAAACTGAAACCGTTTCAGTTTTGTCTGGAAAGTTGGTATCCTGCCCGTCCTGCCACTAAATCACATACACACATATACATACGTCTTTCGAGTGAATAATGTTGGTGGAGCCGTCACTCAGTCAGTCGTCGTCGTCTGGAAACCCTGGGATCTCCCCCGGAAAACTCAAACTTTCCCCCTTTTTTTTGTGGGCCGCCGCCTCAGAGTCTTATTAATGTTAATTACTGCCTTTGCTCTGTGTGTGTTAGCGCCAAAGCTCTTTATCCCTTAAAGCCGCAACACATTTGCGAGCTTGCCAACAAACTTCAGGCCTAATTTTTGTTAATTCTTTTTTTTTTTGCCTTGGGGCAAAATTGGGATTTCCAGCAACAATTTATGCCGAAAGTTTTTGGCAAATTGCTCATTTCAAGCACCGTTTGGTATGCAACACCTTCGCGATATTAGAAAATTCCTGCAGGTGAGAGATTTATGCTAGCTATCGTCCTGCCAATTACACACGACACACAGAGGAAAAGAAATTCAGTTCAGGAATTTATAATTTTGTTCACAAAACTAATCTAACAAGTTTCAGAAAACTATATTAAAATTAAATAGTTTTTAAGACATCAGGAAGTAGGCTTTAAAAAGTCTTTAAGAAGTTAGAAACTAGATTTAAAAGCCCAGAAACTATTTTATTATTTAGAGTTGCTAAAGAAATCTGATATAGGGTTTCTTATGCTTAATCTTTTAAAAAATTCTAAAAAACCCCATATGTAATTTATAATTCGTATACAAATAATATACCTTTATAAAATTTGGTTTAAAAATAATAAAAAATATGTAAAATAAGTTTCTGCATAGAAAAAGGATTAATTATATAATTTCTCTACTTTCTCTTTATTTTCACTGTGCAGAAATTCTCACTATCATTACGTCCTGCGAATTAATTTGCATTTATCTAGGTGGTCTTACCTGGGAAAACACTTAAAGCACTCGGAAAATGCGGCCACGCGGAAAATGCTGGAATAGCAATTGTACTTGTTTCTCCGTAATGTTGATGCTGAATGAGAGAATCCGCTGCTGGTTTTATTGTTCCTTGGGCTTTTCTCGTAGACACTATCAAGACCTGGCTGCCCGAATATTGGATCAAGAAGCATTCTTAAATTTGTTTTTCAAGTTCAGCGGGCATTTCTGTATTGCTCATTTCGATATTGTTGTTTATAATGCTTGTAATTGCCCTAATGGTTATTATGTTTGGGTTTGGCTAAACAATCTAAGGGGGAATATGTTCAGGCCCATTTCATTTGTTTAGTAATTAAGAAATTTCAAATAATTTAATATCCATGCCGAGTGTTTCCTGAGCTTGCAATTTATTTTAACTACATGTAGATGTTATTATAGGTTTTTATTTTTCGTACAAAGGAAAATGGTAATTGAAGTGGCTGCCCTCTCAGTGGAAACGAAACGAAAGGAGATGAACCCCCACCAGGAGGAGTGGAAACTCGACTTTTTGCCATTGCCATTGCGTTCAGGCAATGACCCGGAAGTTTTGGCCTTTTATTTATCTCAATCTCTGCTCGCTACTCAGCCCTCCCCCGCCTCGATGGTTTTATTTTACAATAATAAACATTTGGCATTTCGTATTTTGGCTCTTTGCGATCTCCGTGCTGTTCCTATGCATTTGTTTGCTTTACGATTTTAAAGATTTACGAGATTTGTTTCCACCCAAAGAAGCACTTGGAGTAAATAGAGTCTGCCTCCTGGCCTTCTGTTTCCTACAGGTGAGCTTCCATAAACTAAAACTATAAATGATTAAGAA
Source organism: Drosophila mayri (assembly GCA_008042485.1). Classification (NCBI taxonomy): domain Eukaryota; kingdom Metazoa; phylum Arthropoda; class Insecta; order Diptera; family Drosophilidae; genus Drosophila; species Drosophila mayri. The sequence continues at coordinate 62,690 of VNJN01002677.1, read as the reverse complement.
ATAGTAACGTAAAGGGGTTTTCAAGTTGGCAGAATTTAATTATTATGGAATAGAGTACAAACAGATTGCCTTGATTTTAATTATATATGAATTGAAGAGGTCTGGAAATGCCCTTTGCGTTTTTTAAATAATTCCACTAGGTCTTTATTGGTTTATTAAATTTGAATTTTTCAACTATAAACAAGCACTGAAATAAACATTCTTTGGTTTTTCAAGTAAATTATGAATTTTTAAAAGAAAAGCTTTAGAATCGAGATCTATATTTAACATTAATAACTGTAAATAAAATGTTAATGGATTTTTTCCAAGAAAAACTATAGAATCGAGAACTATATTTAACATAAAGTACTGGAAATTAATTTTTTAAATAAATACTGATGGATTTTATGCTTGAATTTAATATTTAAAACTTTTTTTTAGGGATTTCCTATATATTAATTTACAGATTATGATGACTAAAGGCAGATGTCAGGTATTCAAACTTTACTGTAGTGAAAAAAAACGCGAATACTTTTAGTAAATAGAACACGATGACTAATAAGGGAACGTTTCATTTTTTAAAAGTGTAGATTTCGCAACCTTCCAGAGCAGATTCCCCCCCTCGACATTCCACGGAATCGTTGAGATAATAAAAAAATATTCTATTCCGCTTTCTTTGCCCCCACTTCACTGGGTTATAGCTGCTGTTTCTGCTGTTGTCTAAATAATACAATCAAATCGAATAGAATAGAATCGAATCGAGTCGGTTTAATGGAAGCGAAATGCAGTGTAAATCCAACAACAAAAACTATAACTATAAAGCAAGTTCATGGAGAGGGCGGCCCTGTGGGTGGGTGGGTGTTTGGCCGAGCATCTGGGAGGGAGGCTGGCAATGACGATCAGAACGATCGAGGGAGACAGAGAGAGAGAGCGCGACGAAGCGAGCGGCACTATATGTACATGTTCAATGCAAACCAAACAAATCACCAAAATAAATGCTACAAAAATAAACCATAAAGCCCAAGAACACTGAGTAGCGCGTATATTAAATCATTTTTTGTGTTGTGCAGAATCCATTGGGAAGACTGCTTAGGCCTTATCACACATTGCTTCACTTTAGTTTTTAGTTAATTCAATTCCCAAGTTAAGAATATTTCGCTGGCTTGGCGTAATTGCGCTTTTTACTTGTGCTTGCAACTTTTTGTAAACGAACACTGGCACGCGGCGGAGCACGATAACGGAACGAGTTGCGTCGGCACAATTGTTAATTGTTTTAAAAATTTATTTAAACGCAGTGAACCGAACACGTTGGAGCGCCAATAACAAATATGAACGAGCGACGCTCCGCCAAAAACACACACACACACTCGCGGCGCTCTCATCAGCTGTTTGTGTTGATCGTCTGCAGGGCTGCCAACTTGTCTTCCCGTATTGTTGATTTTTTATTTTATTTTTATTCTAGGACTTGAATAATTCACCCGCCGTTTACCTAACTGGAACGCGTCCTGCTGGGGTTGACCTTCGGACCGCACTCCCACCTCGGGCACTTTTTTAATTGCCGAGCGTGAGTAGAACTTTAAAACACGCACTGCGAAATTATTTTTATTGCTCTGCGCTCCGCTTTGCTAACGGTCAAACGGGAGGAGCCACCGACGAAGGACGAACCTGACGGTACTGTAGTCCGAAAACGACTGAGCACAGGATTTCGGAGCCGTGGCTTATATACCGGACGACGGACGTGGGACGTCTCCATTGCCGCAAAGAATCCGCAGGACGCAGGCGCAAAGCGGAAACCGTGTCAAATCGCGGCCTCAGGGTCAGGATGTCAGGGAGAGGCACAGAGAGAGTGGGAGCGGAAGCGAGAGAGAGCAGGACATGCAACAGCATTACCGAAAACTAACACTCCGGCAAATAGCCCATTAACAACTATCCGTTTCCCGAATCCAACTCCGAATTCTGATGGAGGAACTGCAAGGTCACAAGGGTTCGAGATCAAGAGATTGCTATCAGCCTAAAAAACACGAATATTCAATTTAAAACCAGATTTATCTGTAAAATCTATTCAGTACAAGCTTTTAATGTTATAATCTTTTTTTTCGATAAGATTTGAAAATAAAAACGTTTAATTTTAACAATTTGTATTTATCTCTTGAATTGTAGGTTCAATTGAGCGATTAGAACTCTACTTTTTGTATAAAACTACTTTAAATACTATTAATTAACTTAATTCCCTGCGAAGGTGTCGTTCCCTCTTCCATTCCCGCACTTTTTCGCGCTGCATATCGCTGCGGTTGCGTCTTGGCTGATGGATTGGATCCCTTCTTCTCACGGCATTCAAATCAAAAGCTCCGAAGTGTGTGACCCTCGCCGGCTGCTGCTCAATGCCCAGGCCAGTGCGTTGCTTGCGGAGAACCGTCTTTACCGGATACAAACGGCCACTTTGACTGGGTCCCAGGCCGTGCTCTTGGTCCCAGCCTTGCTTCACCATCAGCTGGAGGCCACGGTTCTTGGCGGATATATTGAACTTGTGCAGTTTGTGGGCGGGCAAGGCCTTCAGATTGAACTGATGCACCGTGGAGGTTTGATGGATGGGCCAGGGGGTCTCTTTGTAGTCTCTTTTGCAGATTTCGCAGTAAAATGGGCTGCTCTCATCGGCTGTTTCCTCCTCGTCGCTGGTTTCTGCGGGTAAAGAAGCTGCTTCCAATAGTTGCATTATGTCGGTGTGGCCCTTGCGCTGGGCCAGTTTCAGTGCTGTGTTCCCGGATTTGTCTTCGACTTCCACTAGGGCTTGTCGCCGCAGGAGCCAAGCCACCGTTTCGGTGGCTCCCTCACAGGCAGCCATCATCAGGGCAGTCCAGCCAAAGCAGTCGCAAGAGTTTATCGCCTCTTCGGAGATTTCCATGTCGCACAGCTCCTCTACTTTGTTGCTCGTCGCCAAACGGAAGAACTTTCCCTTATCGAACGGCGACTTGAGCTTCCTCTGTATTTTCCTGGGCTCCTTATCCTTGCTAGATGTAGGTCTCTGAGTGCAAGTCACCGGCGTGTCCAGCACCTCCTTGTAGAAATCCTGTGCCTCCTTTCCATTCAACCCGTCAATTTGGTGTTTGCTGGCCTTCGGTGGGGTAGGAGCCGTCTCCGGATCTCCGGCACGCACGAATCTCTTCAGTTGCAAGGGTAGAGTAGTCAGCGCCAGCCAGTTCGGGTGCAATTCTCCGGAAGAATTCATTTTTCAGCAGCTTTCAACTAATTTTGTAAATAAACATTTCACATATGTGAATGGGGGAGTGTTGTTAAACGCTTGATAAGGTCGATAACCAATAACCTTTTTCAAAACCACAATAAATAAAATTAATACTAAAAACTGAATAATTGTTTTTGTAAAAGTTTAAGATTTCTATAGAACTACCATTTAACCCAATCGGTCTAACTAAGCTAAGTTATACTTAACTTTTCAGAAGCAAATACATTTTTATATAGTTTTTGTTGACAGGATAAATTTATATACTTAGCATCAAATATAGCTCTACCTAAATGAAATATATTAACAATTAAATTTATTTTACTTATTTCATTTATTGCTCCGAAACCGTTAACAACTAAAGAAACCCGGAACCACTGAAATCCAAACCCACGGTTAAAATCCAACGTTTTACAACACTTCTACATTGACGCGCTGTTCTCGCTGCCTGCCTTTTGCTTGTATTCCTCCCAACCGCGAAAATGTAAATTTCACAATTTGGTTTAAATCGTCCAAAAACCGAGCTCAAAGTCAAATCAAGGCACAATTTTGTCCTAAATTACGACCTAATTCGATGGGAAATCTATAAGGACAAAGAGGATATTTCTTGTGTAACGATTGTCCTAAAAAACTGCGCAGTAAAAATCAATAACTGTAAGTGGCACGCATCGCGATACATAAATGTAAAACGTGCCCGAAAGGATTAAAAGAAGATGTCGGACGAGGAGGACTCCGTGTCAGAGGGCTTCTCGGCCAGCGAGGACGAGTGGAAGCCCAGCAAAGACGCCAAAGGGGGTGAATCCTCCGACGACGATGACAGCGACTTTGATGAGCTGCAGGCGGCGGGCGCAGGAGCAGCAACTGGCGGTGCTGCCGGCTCCAGTGGTCGCTCATCCGCCGGAGCGGGCAGAAAGGGGTGGGTATACCCAAGTGACCGAGTGACCCACTGACCCATCCTTAATTAATCTCTTTTTATTTATGTTATCCAGCGATCACAAAGCGCCCAGCGGCATCAAGGGCTCCTCTGTGAAGAAGAGGAAGCCCAGCCAACAGTCGTTACGCTCCAAACTGTACAACAAGTACCGGCCGCCGCCCAAGACCTTCCCCACATCGCCATCCCAGCAACAGAACTCGCCCTCGGCGTCGGGTTCAAAAAACGCCCGAACGCCCAATGAAAGCGGTGCTCGGGATCAGCACAACGCTGCTGATTCCAGCAGCGATTCCAGTGTGGAGGACTACCTGGTGAATCCAGCCGATCTCGACCTGCACTCCAGCTTCTTTGTCGGCCAGCCGACGTCAGCACAGCCGCAGGAGAAAGAGAAGTCGCCGGTGCCGCAATTCGATTGCAATGCCGGCATCACGAATCTCTCGGACTCTGGCTCCGGATCGGAGGACAACAACGACAGCAGCATCGAGGACAAGGCCGATGGCAATGCCTTCGACTTTCGCGGTCTCCTCGAGAACGCCAACAGTTTGGAGCGCACGCGGGATGCACTCACCAGGCGTAATGTGACGGCCACGCCGACGCATAGCCAGTCTGCCACCATGGATGTCAATGCTCTGCTTGCATTGGGCGAGAACCAGAACTACCAGAATGTAGAGGAGGAGGAGGAGGAGCCGGAGGGAAATCAGCGGCGAGGAGCAAGGAAAACGGGAACAGTAACGGGTGGAGCTAAATCTGGAGGAGGAGGAGGAGCAGCAGAGCCACCACCGCCGCCACCCATGGACGGGCCGTCGCGGCTGAGCAAGACAAAGTCAACGCGGATCAAGCGCCATACAAAAACGCGGCCTGTGTCCACAGTGGTGGCCACTGCCGGCGATACCGATGACTCCGATTTTGAGGAAGTGGCAGGTAGGCGAAAATACAAGTAGTTTGGCGCAGAAAGAAGGTAACGATGGCAGTGGAGGCAGTGTGGAGGAGCAAACAAAATGTTGGTTGTGGCGCTGGGATTTCTGGTATCTGAAAATGAAAAAAACAAAAATGAAACAAGCTTCCAAATTGCTCTGTATGAGACTGTTGTAGTTTTTGTTTGTAACTTGGTATTCGTCGATGTGAGAATATAGAAATTACTAACTGGAAAAGCTGCGGTCAAAATGACAGAATGAAAAATTAATTGTTTCTAGTATCCATATATTGTAAATTTATATTTTATATAGTTCGACTGTTAAAGCCTGGTTTTAAGTGTGAAATTGTTAGAATTTTGATTTATTTGTATGTCCTTAAAGATATTTTCCTAAGTTCCCAAATATTCAATTAGAAAACTTCTTATCTTTGTATGCAATCTCTATTATTCTGACCGCAGCTCCTAATATGTGCATGAATGTAAATTTGGAAGAGAAGCGCTTAAAGAATGGCCATGTGTATCTACAATATATACCTATTTACTGTAACATTTATATATTGTTAGTCGATTAGACTGAGGAACTAGCGTATGAAATGGCTCTTGCTGCGAACGCTTTATCCAGAAACTTGGCTTACTAAAAACCTATTTATTATACCCACTAACCAGGCCATGAGTCCTTTGATTGCATGCCCGTAATTTACGAGAAACGAGATATATATATCGGTGGTGTGAGCCAAACCCATGTCAGATCGAAACGAACTCAAATAGCAAGCTGAAAGACGAAAACTACCAGAGAACGCTTCTTAAAATCCAAAGAAACACAACAAACGCTTCCTTACTTATCGAAAGAAATCATAAATTTAAATCAACTGAACATTCTTCTTAACGTTTTTTGCACTAGCTTAAGCTCAATCTGCGTGTTAAAGATAGATAGTCGAAGCAGAGGCCTTTTAATAACAACATGAAGCAATTTTATTTTTAAAAGTGCTTGAATATACGTCGTCTGCTGGTGCTGGAAGGCGTTATCCATCTTGTTACTAGAAGGACTTTGGTTAAAGAGAGTTATAAACATAAACTAAATGTTTATTGAAGTCTTAACGTGGTTTTAAATGTCTGCACACACCCACACGTCGAGTTAAATCAATAGAAACTTTATACTTTAATACAGAAGATGCATTTATTTTAATTGTTTTATGCTTAGTTTTTCTATTTATGTTTGCCACGCGATACCAAGAAATAAGTCCCAGGGACTTGAAGGATTTTAAAGATGCAAAAGGCAGAAATAATGAATTAATGGCTAGTCGAGTGTGTACTTACTTTATGGCAATTGCAAGTGTTTCACCGAACGAAATAACAAGTAGCTAACGAAATTAGAACTGATGTTTAACGAATTTACTTTAGCGAAATTGTATTCACTTAACATAAACATCTAAAAATCAAACTAAAACTAATGGTAAATACTCAAAATAACGATGCAATAAATCAAATCAAATGAAAACTCGTAATTTTAGCGCAATTTTAGTGGATGTTGATTGTAATTAATTCAATAATTGAAATTTAAAATGCACTTTAAATGATGATATAAATAAATAAATGCAAAATGTTGAAAGGACTCCATGGCTCTCTGTACTGGGTGTTGCCTTCCCTGCCTTCCCGATCCTCCTGCATTATCATTGGTGATGGAATACTTATGGTACTCGTATTGCTTTAATTTTTAGTTAATTAATCGGTTTAAATTTATAAATTTATAACGCTATAGGCTCATCATTTGTTTCTTTGATTAATTTACTTATTTTAGAATCATTTATCCAGAGTCTCATGCCGTTCAGTGCCTCATTTCCACCCCACTTCCAATTCCCTTTTCAGATGACGAGGAAGAAGACGAAGATTTGGCCACTCCAAACGTCTCCGGGGATCTGGAGATCCATGTGGGCCTCCAGAATCTTCGCCCCACCAAGGAGCAGAAGACGCAGCTGGAGCTGGAGAATGCCCTGAAGCGTCGCCTCAATCGCGACATCAAGGATCGGCAACTGTTGCTGCACAAGGTCAGCCTGATGTGCCAGATAGCCCGCAGCCTGAAGTACAACCGGCTGTTGGGTGAATCGAATGCACTAATGGAGGCTGCCCTGAAGCTACTGCCCAGCCGGAATGCTTATCCCACGGAACGGGGAACAGAGCTCAAGTATTTGCAGTCCTTTGTCACCTGGTTCAAGACAGCCATCAAGTTGTTGAGTCCCAATCTATATTCCGAGCAATCGGCGCCCGGCAAGAAGGCCATTGTGGAGTCCTTGCTGGCGCAGATCAAGCGCAAGGAAGCCCGCTGTAAGCAGGATATGATATTCATATTCATTGTCCTTGCACGGGGAATGGGAATGAACTGTCGTCTGATCGTGAATCTCCAACCAATGCCGCTGCGGCCGGCAGCTAGTGATTTGATTCCCATCAAACTGAAGACGAATGACAAGAAAAACAAGAGCCAGGAGTTGGACTCGGATGAGGAGGAGAGTGAGGATGAGGATGAGTCCAAGAAACATAAGAAGTCAGCGAAACCAACCAAGGCAAAGGGCAAGGAGACCAGCAGCAAACCAATTGCCTACAAGGAAGCTGAAAAAAGGAGTCATATCAAGAAGGAAACCAGCAAAACGGAGACCAAGTCCTCACCCAACACGAAATCCCACAAAAAAGAAATGGAAAGGAAAGAAGATTCAAAATCAAATACAGTCGAAACCAAAAGTAGCTCGCGGGCAGTCAAAAGGGAGGATGAAAAGACTGCAAAGCCCAGTCTCTCTTCCAAGCTAGGCGAAAAATCCAAACTAAGCCGATCCAAACAAAAAGGATCGTTTGAGGAGGAGCCAACCACCTCCAAGGCAGCTCTTAAGGTTTCGCCCATAAACGAAACCAAAGCCAAACCTCATTTGTCCCTGCTGAAAAGAGTCACAACTCAAAAGATTTCTAAGGCAACTGAAGAAAAGAAGCCCCGCATAGCAGAGCCCATCGACACCTTCTCACCAGTGGCTGGACGCACTCGCAGAGGTCGGGAAAAGTCCAGAGATCAAGCTGTTGAAGAGACAAAGAGCGCCGGCTCGCAACAGCTTGTTGGATCCCCGGTCATACCGAAGCTAGTCCTATCCAAGGTCAAGCTGCAGAGTTCGACGAAACAAAGCGAGAATGCGGAGAATGCCAATCCGGAGGAGAAGCCCAAGGAGCGGTCTACTCGAACGCGCAGCAAATCACCCAAAGTTCACATATCGCCAAGCTTTATGCAGGGCAAAGATCATGATGTCCCTGAACGTAAACCGAAACCGAAGCCAGAGCCTCGCAAGAGTCCCGACACCAAGGCCCGGATCTCTCCGAGCTTCCTAACAGCCGAGGCAGCTACCGGCAGGCAATTGCGCCAGCGAAGGCCAAAGGATAACAACGCTCTAAGCATTCCCCAGTTGGATGGCGCTGATGATGAAGCCAGGCCATTACCCAAGAAGCGTCTGAAGCTAGATAAGCTGCAAAAGTCACAGAGCTCGCAGGACGATGAAGTGTTCGAACCCGCCAAGCCTGTGAAAAAGGCTCCGGTGCTGCCCAAGTCAGTGCAGAACTTGAGGAAAGATCGCCGAGTGATCTCTACCGATGATGAGGCGGGCACGAAAGCTAAGCGTCGCTCAGATGCCTCCGACATGTGGGTTGAGGTGTGGTCCGAGGTCGAGGAGCAATGGATTTGCATAGATCTGTTCAAGGGCAAGCTGCACTGCGTGGACACCATAAGGGTAAGTATGGCTTGTATCTTCAAACGTTAAAATATTTAAAATGTTTGCATTACAGAAAAATGCTACGCCCGGCCTGGCCTACGTGTTCGCCTTCCAGGACGATCAGAGTATCAAGGATGTGACCGCCCGCTACTGCTCCAGTTGGAGCACAACCGTTCGCAAGGGCCGTGTGGAGAAGGCATGGCTTGATGAGGTCATCACCCCGTATCTGGGGCATCGCACCAAGCGCGACATTATCGAGAATGAACAGCTGCACCGCATTCACGCCAACAAGCCGCTGCCCAAGTCCATAGCCGAGTTCAAAGACCATCCGCTGTACGTCCTCGAAAGGCATCTGCTCAAGTTCCAGGGTCTGTATCCACCTGATGCTCCCCCCTTGGGCTTCATCCGCTCGGAACCCGTCTACGCCCGAGACTGTGTCCATCTGCTGCACTCGCGGGAAATCTGGCTGAAGAGCGCCCGAGTAGTCAAGTTGGGCGAACAGCCCTACAAGGTGGTGAAGGCGCGTCCGAAATGGGATAAGGTAAGGCTTGCCTTTGCTGTAGTTTATCCTTTAAAAGTAATGTTAATTTTGCGTTAATCCTACAGCTCACACGCTCTGTAATCAAGGACCAACCGCTGGAGATCTTTGGCTATTGGCAAACCCAGGAATATGAGCCACCAACCGCAGAGAACGGCATAGTGCCACGCAATGCCTATGGCAATGTGGAGCTCTTCAAAGCCTGCATGCTGCCCAAGAAGACGGTCCATCTAAGATGTAAGATTGGCAATACAAACTTCAGAATCCAGGGTATAACTCTTTCCTTATCTGTACTTGCAGTGCCCGGCCTGATGCGCGTCTGCAAGAAGCTGAATATTGATTGTGCCAATGCAGTGATTGGCTTCGACTTCCATCAGGGCGCCTGCCATCCCATGTACGATGGCTTCATTGTCTGCGAAGAGTTTGAAGAGGTGGTCACGGCCGCCTGGGAGGAGGACCAGCAGGAGCAGGCGCGCAGGGAGCAGGAGAAGTATGAGACCCGAGTCTATGGCAACTGGAAGAAGCTGATCAAAGGCCTGCTCATTCGCGAGCGTCTTAAGAAGAAATACAACTTTTGAATGAATGTGAATTGTATGTGTTTACTTTAAGTTGATCCGTATTTTTTTTTTTGTGAATTGAATTCGTATTTTGTACCAACAATAAATCGTATGATTGCCTTTGTAATTATTTCGAATTTCGTTTATTTATCGATTCATTAAAAGTTGGTTTCCATAACTTTACATAGCGTAGCGTCGTAAGATTTTAATTTACAAAATAACGTTCGCTTTCGGAACGAGTGAGATTTTTTAAAGATACAGACAGAACGATTACGGGTAATAAGATCATAGTTGATTGGATTATGGATTATCCGTAAATGAATATATTTAGCAGCGTATTCAAGTCCTAAGTTATAGTCTTTACAAGAGCATGGAATGCTGTTTCTTTTAGCGGACTAGTGAAATAAAGCTTTCGCCTCGGAATAAATATTTAATATAAATAAGATCCTAAACTCCCAAATTAGTTAAGTACAAAATCCGACAACGTACAAAATAAGGAGCGACTTTGGTTTTACATATTTTTGAGGTTTGTTAACTAACATATAACGCTTCTTCCTCTTGAGCATGAGTTACTCCCGATTCTGGCCACTTCACATCTCTCTCTCTCTCTGGTCAATTGTTGTTCTGTAGTTTTGAAAATATTTACAGAGCTCAAAATTCTGTAGTTACAGCCAGGACTCGTGCTGCTTCTGTGTCTCCCAGGGGATCTCCTTAAGGGGAAAGAAATATACAAATTAAAATGGGATAAAACTAATTCAAAATTTTTTAAAAAGCTGCAAACAAAACACAGAAATGAATTTGCTTCAAGAACCCCTCCGAGATCTACATAATACTTGAGTTCAGCAAGGGGAAAGATGTTCAGGGACTGTCCTTTTCGGGGGAACAATAAAATTGCATCGGAGCTGCCTACTTCGTTATCTTACGCCGGCATCGAGGCAGTCAAGTTGGAGCCTTGGGAAGTAGCAGCTGCGGAACTGGGCGACCTTTGGCGCTGCGGGCTGCTCTGCGCCTTGAGGTACTCGATATACATGCGCCGGGCCTGGTTGAGCACCCGGGTGACATCGTGCTTGCGCACCATCTTGTCAAAGTGCATCGCTATCTCGTTGTAGTCCATGCCCGCCTTCATTATTGTGTTGCGGTGCTGCAGCAGCAGGGTGAGGCAGAGGAACATGAGGAAAGCGTTGCCGCCGCCGAATTCCGATGGCGGAGGCAGAGCCGCCGCCGTGGCATTCAGTCCGGTGACGCCATTGAGATTGGCCGCTCGATGCGGCGAGCGTGTGTAGGCGCTTTCATCGTCCGCGTTCGTGGCGATCTCCACTAGAGGGGACACCTCCACCAGGCTGGGCTCCGTGGAAATGGGCAGGATGACCTCGGGCAGGCTGCTGCTGCTGCGCATTCCCAGAGGTGTGTGCCCGTCCAGCAGGAGCTGGCTCTCGTCAATGAAGGGATTAAAGGCATGTGACTCGTTCTGCTGAACACTGTTGCTCTTGGCCGCCAGCCGCTGGCGACGACGCTGGTGCAGTTCGCTGACATCGGGACAGGTGATGATCTCGTTCTCCTTGAGGTCCTCGACCAGGTCCATGGCATCCTTGTCCAGCTTCTCGTACTCGATGTCGTCCCGCTTTTCGTTTTCGTTCTCCGTAAAGGGCAGCCCGAACACCTGGCGGTCCAGATTCTCCGCCTCCAGGCGCAGTTCTCGCGTAATGGCCGTCGTCATGGGATAGTACTCCTGATCGGTCTCCTGTTCCTGATCCTGATCTGGCGGCGTGCGAGTCTCGTCCGGTTCGCCAGGATGATTGCCCTCAAGATCCAACTGCAGGTTGTAACTGCTCAGCTCCTGCGCCTGCTGAATGGCCGTAGCCGCCGTAGAAGCACTCCAGCTGGTCTCCGGCACGGAAGACGAATCGGATTCGTCCAGGGAGCTGCCCAATCCGCCCTTCGTGAGCTGCACAAGCGGCTTGGTGATCGCGGCCGTAGTTGTCGTCGTAGGCTGCTGCTGAGTGGCAAACCGATCGGAGATCCGGTTCTTGTTGATGGTCGCAAAGTTCAGGAATTCATTGAAGTTCTTGACCAGCTTCGGTGGCATTTTCCGCTCGCCGTCGTCCTCGGCGGACTCGCCATCGAATGAGAGACCGATGCGACTGGTCGCCGCCAGCTTCTCCTTGAGATCCTTGAAGTGCCCGCCACTGGAACTGCTCACCCATTTGACACTCTCGCTCACCTGGCTGGCATTCGATGCCAGCTGCTTGGCAATAATATTGCTCACGGCCAGAATGTTCTTGTGCTGCAGCGTGGACTTCCTGTCGGCTGGATTCTCGTCCACAATCGAAGACGAAGAGCTGGATAGGAATGCGCGCCCGGGTGGTGCTACATCGTTCACTTTTTCCGGCGTCTTCTGGGCGTCATCTTTGAAGGGATTCGTTTCCAGAAAACTCGGTGATTCCTTCCTATCGAATACATCATCGTCTTCGGTGTCCTCGCCGGCCGACAAGTCCTGCACCGACCTAACATTCGAGTTCTCCATCGCACCCTCGATTAGTGCCAGCATCTTGGACTCATCTAGGCTCTGGTGCGCCTTGGCCGAGGTGCGTCGCTGCCGGCGAGCAGCCGCGGTCGCATGTCGTGACATATTGTCGTCCAGACTGTGATTCAGTCGTTTGGTGTTGTCCAGGGCATGACCTGTCGCTCCCAGAGAGGAGCTTAGAGAGCTGAGCGACGCCGAAGAGCTCTGGCGACGCAGGGCGCACACCTTGGTGTATGGATTCTCCCGCGGCTTGGTCAGCAGATAGGAGGGACTCGTCGGCGTGGCGCTGTACGAGCTGGAGAAGGTGCTGGCGCTATTTGGCATGGAACTCTCCGACAGAGGTACGAACTCCTTCTCGAAGAGCTGCAGCTCCATGTCACCACCACCGCTGCCATAGCGCAGCGAACTCCACTGCACTTCCAGCATACGCAGGGCATCCTCAAAGGGGAACTCACGCTTCAGTTCCAAGAGAAGCCAGCGGTAACAGAAAAGCAAGTCGTCCGCCTGCTGCGACTTGAGGTACTCCCAGAACTCAGGATCGTAAAAGCTCAAGGCCTCCGTCAAATGGGCAAACTTCTGCGTCATTGCGATACCGTCCAGCATGAAATTGCCTCGCACCCGCGCCATTATGGCACAGAAGCAGATGTAGGCCTGCGCCTCGTCGTTCATGGTGACTAGCAGCGGTGAGGCGATGTCCGACATGCCCTGGCAATACGACACTGTCGGATGGTTCAGAGCGTAAGTGGTGAGGATATTGAAGAGCGCCGCGATATTCTGATTGTCGTCGCTGCCCGCGTAGAAGGGATGCAGGCGATCCGTGCGTAGCACATCCTTCTTCACCATGCTGGTTACGTAGGCCAGCTCGCCGGCCACGCTGCCTCGCTTCACCGCCGCCTTCCAGGTGTCCCTCAGCCGGCAATATTGCTCGGACTTACGCCGCATAAACTCCATGCGCTGGTGGCCGTCGAGGGCCAGGCCATGAGCTCCACCAGGATAGACGTTGAGCAGATGCTTCCACACCACGCGCCGCAGACTAGGATCGATGCCGCCCAGAAAGATGACCCTGTGCAGCTCATCCTTGCGCTGAATTTGACCCAGGGCGTCGAGGAACAGTCGGAACTCGCTGTCGCACATGGGCGGTCGGGGCGGCAAGTTGGCCATGTGCTCCTCGGACAGATTGAAAGCCTTTTGCACTATGGAGAAAGTCTTCTCCATTTGGTTGAGAATGGAGCTGCCAAGTTTCGTCTGCATGTGCTGAACATACTTCTGTGAGACACCCAGCGACTGCAGGGGCGATATCAGCTCGCGTGCCGAGGGCGCAGAGGGAGCAGATGTTGGCGGAGCAGCGGCTGGTCCCGCGGATGTTCGACCAGGCGAGGCCTCTGTCTCACACTCGCGGACCACCGTGAACGGCTTGACGTCGATCTGAAGGATCAGGCAGGGCTCCGAGGCCGTCTGAATGGATATGTTGTGTATCCGCAAGAAGGCAGCGTCCAGATCCCAGTCGGAGCGCACGGCAAGGTAGATCTCATTGCCCGCGGGATCGAAGGCCTTGTACTTGATGGAGAAGTCTGACTTGACGTCGAAGGCCTTGGCCAGCAGGGAGTACAGCACCTCCAGCGTTGTGATCTGCGGATCCACGGAGAACTTGCGCCACTCCGGCCGCGCCGTCGGCTCGCATTTCTGTGGGGAAAGGCCAAAAATATAAAAGTCTGCCACCTTTGTTGTCTCGCGCCTCTGTGGCCTCCCTTCGCTTTCCACTCACCTTCACTTTCACCCGCACCGCCTCGCGGGGACATATGCCAGCCATGTGAGTGTGTTGTGTGATCTCTGGCCCGGGCGACAATTAACTCCGTTCCATAATTCGCTTGAGAAGTGACAGGAGCGTGTCGTAAGGAACGCTTAAAAATTAAACAATTGGAAATAAGTCTGAATCAATCGAATCGCAACCAGCGTGACCGTGATTGAAAAAAAACCATCCCGCGATGAGGTATTTACTGAAATATACCATTCCACTATTAAATATTATTAAATTATTAATTAACGTTTATTTCTGGCTACATCCTAACAACACTTATATTTCAAATTAATTCAGAAATACAATTTTACCTTAATTAAAATAAAATAAAGTCTCATTTACACAGCATTGAAAAATTCTTTTATATTATTTGACTGATAAATATTACTGCACCGAGAATTAAATGTCAACATATAAATATTGTTTTTCTATAATTTCTTCTACCTATTTTCAAATTCCAACCGATTTTATTTACACTATCAATTATAAAAAAAACCAAAGTCGGCCTCCGGCTCTGCTGCAGTATTTTTCAGTATCAAGGGTGCGGCATTTTTTAGCACCTCTCGCACCGCTGACCGTGGACGATTTGAGTATTCCGCCAACGGGCCACATTGCTTCGTGTATGTGTATATAAATACAAGAAGATTAGTGCAAAATTGTTGTTGTTAGTTATAGTTTTTCGGCCGTTGTGTGCTAGCAAATGCATTTTATGCTTGGCCAACGCACATAGGCACTACATGTTAATGCAAAGCAGGCGGTCGTGGATCGAATTGGGCAGGAAAGCGGTGCGTAACAACGGTCGTCAGGAACTTGGGTGTGTATAAGCGTGCGCTGGTGTTGGTGTTACACGGGCGTGTATGTGACGTGTTAAGCAAGCGAGGAAATTCCGTGGAATCCTCTTCATACCGACATCTCGGAGCCGGCTTGGCTTCAGCTGCTGGCTGAGCGCTCAAGGGCAGGGCATCGGTGGAGCAGTAGCAGTGGCAGTAATCCGCAATTTAGATAACTCTGGCTCAATTTACGCCACTACATAGTGTGTTTATCTGCTGTATATAAGTGTGTGCCCAATTGTGCTTGACTCTGGCTGTGTGGCGAGTGCATGTGTGTGAGTGTGAGTGTGTGGAAGCTCTCTTCACTGATAAATTCTGCCCGTTTCTTTCTCGCATTGTTGTAGCTCTGAACAATGTAAGTGAAATTATTATGCAGAATAATGCTCTTAACTTCCGCCACCGCCGCCGCACATTATGCGTGCATATATGGCCACCAAATTGGCCCTGTGTACACCACCAGTATGTAGATATGTGCATCTGTGTGCGGCGGCGTATCACTTACGCGCCTTCTCGCGGCAGAGGCGGCCGCGGCGGCGTGCTTATATCATAAATTGATACGGCGAATAACTGAATTACAAAGGCATTATTATCTGGGAGACGACGTCAACGACGACGACGACGACGACTCCTCCTTCTCCACTGATGACCCTGCCCCGAAATCACTCCACATTCGCATATCAAAATTATGCGGCAGTCGTATAACCCTCGACCGTTTGCTTACATTTTCAGATTGGCTAAGGTTTAATGGATGACACATCAGCAGCAGCGGCACCATGGGAAAGCTACTATCAAAAATTTTCGGCAACAAAGAAATGCGAATTCTTATGCTCGGACTGGACGCAGCCGGAAAAACAAGTGAGCATCGTTTCAAGATCACTTCCGGTCAACACTTTTATTGAATTCGATTACAATTTAAGGCCATAATGAGGCTGGATTAACCATTAAATGTGTGCTGAAGTAACCATAAGTCTTATCTCTAGCTAAAGTTTTAATTTTCAAATGTTTATCTGATGTTATTTAGCAAATAACAGCTCCTGATAAAGATAATATTATATTACTTTTATGTCTGGCTGGGAGAAAAACCCCAGATTACGCCCCCTAATCAACAGATTTGAGTATGTGACAGATAATGTATAATTTTTTGTAAAACAGCCCATAATATTTCCGAAAGAATTATAGTAATGGCAATTTCCTATCATAAAGAACCTCTATAAGCTTAGCAAAAAGTTTCTTTTTAAGGAGTTCTCTCATTTTATGGCTTAGGAAATAAATTTCAAAGCAATTATACATTTTAATTGCTCTGAAAGTAATTAGAATTGTTTAAATCGAATTCAAGCAAAGTTAACCTCACAATTTGTTCACTGATCTTTAATTTATATTTTTTGTACCCACACAGCGATCCTGTACAAACTGAAACTAGGCCAATCGGTTACAACGATACCCACGGTGGGCTTTAATGTGGAAACCGTCACGTACAAGAACGTCAAGTTCAATGTATGGGATGTGGGCGGACAGGATAAGATTCGACCGCTCTGGCGACACTATTACACGGGCACACAGGGTCTCATATTCGTGGTGGACTGTGCGGACCGCGATCGGATAGACGAGGCGCGCACGGAGCTGCATAGGATAATTAACGATAGGGAGATGCGCGACGCCATCATACTGATATTTGCTAACAAACAGGATCTGCCTGATGGTAACTAATACCGTCTGACGTAGTTTTCTTGATAATTATTAATTATCATTGTTTTATTGCAGCAATGAAACCCCATGAAATCCAGGAAAAACTAGGTTTAACTAGAATAAGAGATCGCAATTGGTATGTACAACCATCGTGTGCCACATCCGGCGATGGCCTGTCCGAGGGCCTCATTTGGCTAACGTCGAACCATAAGTTATGAGAATCGTAATTGAGCATTTTCTTATATATAAATATATATATATATATTTGTATATATATATATATATATATGTATGTATATGTATATGGCATGTATTATTATTCGAAGCGAAGCAAAAGCAAAAATATTCTATTTTATTTATACAAAAAAAACGAAAAGCAACCGCAAGCGCATAGTAAAAGCCCAATTCGTAGCTACGAAACGTTGAAAACTGGTATATAGAAGTCAGACCTATATATGTATATATATATATATATATATATATATATATATATTAATATATATGTATACTCTCAATCTAACTAACCCAATATTCTCACTAGTAATGAAATACGAAATAAACGAAGCGAAGATGCATCAAAACCATATTAAGCAGCCGGTAAAAATAATTATAATATTCGTAAAGTAAATTACAAACAGCACAGAGACACATACAGAGAACATCAACGGAGATTTAGCTATAAGTAAGTTTTTCTTGTAAATTATATATTGATGAGAGACACGTAAGCAATAAGTTGAAAGCTTGTTTATTGCAACTGTTACTATATATTTGACTTGATCGAGGGTAGCGAGTCTTAAATAAATTGTAAATAAATATTCAAATTAAAGCCCATATACAACAACAAAACAACAAATAACAAACAACAACAAAACGAAATAAAAACAAAACACCGAACAAAACAATTGAACGAAAACCTATAGATTGCTATTTAGATTAAAAACTACCGAGTCTTCAAAATATAACGATATAGTAACTGTGCCTTCCCCAATGTCTGTCTATATATGGTATGATTCTCTTTGCCCTGCTGCCTGGGCTCTCCTAACCCCCGGAAATACCTCTCACCGAGAGACATCCTGACTTCAGTGTCAGTCGCATTTGGTTTGTATTGTTTTGTGCGTCCAATTCGAAAGGTAAATATGCCACAATCAGTGCCACATCCGAGGGTAAATCTACCTGAACATACCTGGGTATGATTTGTTAAACAAGGCGTGCCATAATCTGCCTTTGTATTCCAATACTCTTCCTGGCTTGATGAAGATATATCCTCAGATTGGTGTGTGAGAAAAATGTGGCATTTCATTTTACTTTGTGGGTGTATCAATCATCTTTAAAACAATTATAAAATGTTGCCTACCGAAAAGAGGGGCATCCTTGAGATTATAATCTATATTTTAAAATTCAGACTTGGTAAGTAGTCAAGGTTTAGCATTAAAGTAAGAATTATTTACAGAAATTAATCGTTTGCCATATGCTTCTTAGGTTCCTGGACGTCCAACGTAAAAACCTCCCTTGTATTATGACTAAAAGGTTCAGTTTTCTTCAATTCATCCCTAGCTATACACAAGAATGCATATCGAGAGGGAATGTTCGGCATTATATTTAAACAATAATATTAATATCATAACAAAATATGAAATATCAAAACTTTGAAATATTGATTTAAATTTTTTAAGTGTTATTTAATTTTTACTTTAAATTAACATTGTATTAGTTTATATATTTTTGTATAATCTCGAAGCATCAAAGAGAATATATATATATAGTGTCTACGTTCCGTGTATATATCATATCATAGCATCAAATATCTTTCTAGTATTGTTATTTCTGGCCTTCTTTTTGTCATCTAGCTCATTCGTCTTATTATTACACTTTCTCACATATTTTGTTAAATTCGAAAACAAAACGAAACCCTGATAATGTAATCAAAAGGTCAGCGTTTATTCGGAAGGGCAAATACATAAGTACAAAACACGGGCTTCGTTAAAATAAATGATTTTTCTTTTTGATTAGTGAATTATTTATTCGTTTTAAAATTTTCATCAATGAAGGTTAGACTGTAGATTACAACAATTAATATTTATTTGTTGAATTTTGTCATATATTTGGAAGATTAAATAATAATGTTTTAAAATAATATTTTAAAAATGTATAAAATTAATGCAAATAGAAAATAATAAATTCTAATTCTACAAAATAATAATTGCTTGCAGTAAAAGTAAAACATGACTACCCTGTAACGCCTTTGAATTAGATTAGATAAGAATTAATTAGTGTGTTTAACTCCTCTTCTGTCCCCAAAGCCACATTCTCGTCATGGATAATAATTAAATTCATTGTATTTAATTTTCAATTTGAAATTACATTTATTTCTTTTGATTTGGTCCGTTTCAAAACGTTTTATTTAGTAGCCATGATGACCATGATGACCATGATGACCGCCTTCATGAAATTACATTTATTTCTTTTGATTTGGTCCGTTTCAAAACGTTTTATTTAGTAGCCATGATGACCATGATGACCATGATGACCGCCTCCATGATGTCCTCCAAAGCCTCCCTGCCCGCTGAATCCTCCTTGGTGTCCTCCAAAGCCTCCCTGCCCGCCGAATCCTCCTTGGTGTCCTCCAAAGCTTCCCGGCCCACCGTATCCTCCTTGATGTCCTCCAAATCCTCCATGTCCACCATGTCCTCCATGTTCTCCATGTAGTCCTCCATATCCTCCCTGAGCGCCGTATCCCCCGTAGCTGTCATGGGGCATGGCCAGAACGGCGCACACCAGGGCGAGCAGCACAATCTTAAGGACACAATAAATTATTTTCAGCTTTATACAAATTTTCCACACAATATAAGACTACTCACGAGAACTTTCATTTTGTTAGATTTTTTTTTGAAACTGAACACAATTCCAAGCAGTTGCGGTTTTTATACTAAAGCCCGGAGTAAAAAACAACATTAGTGTTTCGAATTCGAAATACCTATAGATATGAATTTAATTAAGAGTATTAAATAAATAATTTAATATTTCAATAAATATCTTTTAATTTTCAAGTACTTTCTAATAGTTTATAATTTATTATACATTTTATATTTAAATTCTATTATTCTTTGCAAATCATTTATGTGGCATATTTCCATACAAACGAATGTTACCCTGTAGAAAACCCCAAAATAACAATCTAATAACATAAGCAAGAGGTCAATGTTTAGTTGCAAAAGTAAAATAAACTCCTAATCAGAGGCAGGGGATGGACCATTCATAAAATATTTTGGTCGATGATTTGGCAATTTTTTAAATAACATTGGCTCCATTTACTTACTATTGAAAAATATTTGGGTTCGCAAAATTATAAATTTTCAGTTTTTAAATTTTATTTTATTGGGAAAGTTAAACTTCTGCTTCATGAAATTAGCTACATTTCTGGTTAATTTTCAAATTTAATTAAAAATTTATTTCGGTTTTTTATGGCCATGCAACTAATTTTCAGACAAAGTAAGAAGCAAAACAGGATTTAAAAAATCAGCAATATTTTTTTCCAGTGTAATACTTCCTTATCTCCTTATTTCACATGTGTTTATTTTTCAAAGATTTGTCTGTGTATTGGAAATTTTATATACATTCAGTTCGTCGCCTAAATTTATATAATATGTAAATAATATTACGTATACGTAATACGATTTCATATTTGTACATAATTGTCTTCACAACGATAACGAATAAATTAAACGAAAGAACTATATAAATGTATTCAAAACACCGTTTTTAAAACGTTCTGAAGATTATATAATTTATACAGAATTTCATTTTAAAAACAACAAAACAAATCGTTTTTGTTGTTGATTTTGAATTTTCGTTAGCATCTTTATTTTATCAAATTATTTATTACATTGATTGCATTGCGTGCTTATAATAATTTTTGTTTGTTTGTTACATTAGCTTATATATTTTGTCTTCGTTATTTTAAGATGTGTTTGCAAGTCTGTAACTGTTAAGTTACTGCTTCAAGCAAGGTTTTCCGCAGCTTCATAAGTCATGTATTTATAGTTCTTCTCAAAACAAGACCTTTTCCTGTTATCTGTTGTGAGCAAATATTTAGTATTGAAAAATTGATTATTCTGTCTGGACGTCAAGTTAAAGATATATTTCCAGGCGGATGTTTGTCTGGCGAATCAGTAGTCATTTACCATGCTGAGGAAAACGTTTTGGCTGGAGCTACTAGTAGCGTTGCTTCTGCTGGCTATGTCTAAGACCAGCAGATTTGTGAATATACCCATCCTTGTCAATGCCCTTCATCGAAAGCCTCAGAATGTGCGATACGATGACATCACTCGAGTAATTGGTCCGACTGGCATGACGTGGATCCCTACATCCTCAGAGGATATCGCAATATTTTCAAGTTTTCAAATTCTATGGCATGGCACCTGACCGCTGCGAAGGCTGATTACAGCGACGGGATCAGTGGCGGAATGACGTGGAGCGTTCCCATAACTAAACGAGAAGTATTTACCATTTTGACGCACACCAAAGTCTTGGCAATGGTCAGCATTGTCCAATTTCTCATCATTGGCATAATCGTATTTAAAAAACTAAGACACAACCAAGGAAGAAAATAATTCTCCCGGCTGGATAAAGGCTGAAAAGGAGGAGGATAAGGATAAGGAACCAGAAGTGGTAATTGAACCATATTACTTAACGCCCAATCCTCAGGATTCAACGTCAGAAAGTGCTCGTGGCTCTGATGTTCCTCCTTCTCATTTATTTTCTGTATATTCCACTATTAGCGAAAACTCTCAAGATAGGGCTGAATACACTCCAATATACTAAAATGCATTTGTTTTAGAACTAAAAATAGTTTAACAAAGAAGAAAGAGATTTGAAAGTTCTTAAATTAAGATTTTGATGATTTTAAAACGTATTTTTCTAAAAGGAATTTGGAATCGTATAGTTTTTCGATTTCTAAATAAATATAAAATGTCCTAAAATTAGGGTTTTTATTTAGAAAATTGAGTAATTGAGTAATCAAGATTTAAGATTCAAAACTTTATTGTAAATCTCGAAATCGAGTGAAATCAACAGCATTTTCGTCTTTAATATTCCAGATATATTTAACAAAATTATTTAAGGCCTTAAAACATGTGAAATCGGTCCTGTAACGTAAATCACAGCTACAAAGTGCCTGAATGTTGAATAAAGGAGTGGTCCATGAATTTTGATTGATTAAATAAAGTGCACTGCAGTTGATAAGGTTCGCCAACTCATCCTTTTTATTATTTTTGTTTTTGCCAGCAGGGGTGAGCTGTGGGTGGTGGGTGGTGTGTTTGTGTTTGTGTGTGTGGGCGTTTTCGTGTGTGTATCCTGGCAAGGCGAAATGTCGCCGTTCAAATGTCAAGAACCAACCCTGTTGCCTCCGTTTGTCTCGCTTGCACATTGTTGTCTATCCCGCTTGCACAGCAGGACATTTTTGATGCTTGGTTATTACAGGATAACGCCGCTCTATCTCTCTTTTTCTGTCTCTCGCTTGCTCCTCCCTCGCCATGGTGGGCGTGGCCATCGCAGCAAAGCGCTTTGACTTTTGCGTTTGTTCACTTTTGTCCCGAAGTTTATATTTCTGCCAGCTACAGCTCGCTCTTCGCTCTCCCCGGGAGAGAGACGGAAGGACATTGAGAGATAGAGAGAAAGGAGAAAGGAGGAGATTTGGAGAAAGGTAACGGCAGCGAGGAGCAGAGAGGCTGCGGCTTGGCAGGAGCCTGACTGTTGTATTCCGACATCTCATTTGTTACAAAGTTAATGTCGGCGCATTAAGCATGCCAAAAGCCCCCACAACAAAATCGGGCAACGGAACTCAATGTTCGCTGGTCCTTATTCCCCACTCTGCCCTCGTCCTTCAGGAGCAGGAGAGCAGCATTTATCGATTATTGGATTAGTGGACCCGCCGCCATCTTTTGCTGAGGCTGTTAAAGGCCTCGCATAAGTGAGGTTTTCTAATGAAAAATTACTCACCGAAACTCTTTATTATAAATTAAATTAAGAATACAGAAATTTGTAGTTGATTTCTTAAATTTTAAGTTTTGGCAAACTGGATGTTGTTTTAATGAAATCAATTAAGCCTCTGTGAGGCTATAGTTTAATTGGTAAAAGGTAATTCTGTGCCATCTTATCTCTAGTGATTTTTTAAATATGAAACCTTCAGCTGATGATTAAAATAGAGAAATAAATACAGTGAATTCTAAAGTAGATACAACATTCAAACACAACACCAAATTGAAAATTCAACCCTTTCAAAATTTTTACTTTTTAAAAAATTCTTACTTATCCAAAATATCAAGAGAACTGCTAGTTAAATGGCTAACTCTTTGCAGCTGTCTAATTTACAGTACTACCTCGATTACTATGCACTAATTAATCATTTAAAATCATCTTAATTATTAAATACGAGCAGACTTAGGGATAGCCTCCTTATCGAAAGGAAATATCTTTCCAGAAACTTTAATGGGAGAGAAAAAAGGCGTATACTTAATATGGATTCAAAGGTTTTCATAATTATTGAATGATAATGCTCCTTCTTCTTTCCAAAGTTCTTCTATTAAATTTTCTCCTTTACCTGCTTATGTCCAAATAAAAATTCTTTTAATTTTAAGTTAATAATAAGCACCTATAAAAGACGAATATTAATACAAATATACAAGGATATTCTTAAGATAAGAATTAATTAATAAAAACAGACCTTAAATACTTGAATCAAGAAATTAATCAATAAATGACTTAACTTTTATAATGTATTTCTGAGCAATGATGATTTCAGTGGC
The DNA here is from genome assembly GCA_008042485.1 of Drosophila mayri. NCBI lineage: Eukaryota > Metazoa > Arthropoda > Insecta > Diptera > Drosophilidae > Drosophila > Drosophila mayri. The sequence continues at coordinate 39,153 of VNJN01002677.1, read as the reverse complement.
CATCCCTGCGTAGTACAAATTCTAATCATTTCGGTTTAGGGTTTAACTAATAGTTTCCCCGTTATAACTTGGGCATACTTAATGCAGATGCAATCAGTTTCCATCTTTATATGTACACCAGCATCCTCGGGGCAAGCAGCAAATACAATTTTCTCTTCAATTCAATTACAGTTAACTGGAAGGTGGCAATGCAGGGGAAACAGGGGGAGGACAGCTAAAAGACGACGAGGCCAAGTGTGACGTACTAGCTGGGCCAAGAGGCACCAGAAGCGGGATGGGAAGCTAGAGCAAAGTCGCAGGCAGCAACATCACAAAAGGTATTATAAAACAAAAACAAAATGTCAAAACCCAAGACGATTATACGAGCGCCAGAGCAGCGCAGCTGCGTCTAGGTGCTGCCTCTGCTGCCACCACCCACCGGAAGGAGTCCTGCTGCCGCTCTCCTCGCCCACCTTTAAGTCATGATGGCGGCCGAGCGTTCTCTGCGTGTGTGTGTGTGCGCAGAGAGCGCAGAGCCGGGTGTTTATTGGAGATTGCGATTGTGGCTTGGCTTACCAACACACACTCACACACACACATCCTGCCGCAGCAGCATCAAGAAGGAACGAATCAAAGCAAGCCAACAAGCAAATGCGCCACCAGAGTTGCTGCCACTAAAAGTCCCAGCAAGCAAAGGACTCAGCGGGCTGTGCGGGTGCGGTTATCCTTCCTTCCATCCTTCCTTCCCTCCCTTCTCCCCAACCTCCGCTCGTTGCTCGATGCTCTCTGCTTTCGCTCTGGTATATGTATGTGCTTTTTGTCCTCACAAATACAGGCACAAGAGGAGGTCCTGCCTCTGCCCACTCAGCGACCGCGGATTATATCCGGCGATATACGAGCTCGAGCATTTTTTCGCTATTCCGGGGTTGGCCCGACGGCTGGTTGGCCGACTGCTGGGAGTGCTGGTTGTGCCGGACACATCACCGTGTTTAGCTGCTGTCATGCTTTTATGATAAATCTGGTGCCAGCAGCCATCGGGAATCCTATATCGTACATCGAGACGTTAACATCATCATCGCTAAGTCGCATCGAAGTCGCAGTGCCGTCGGTGCGGATACGGATACGGATTTGGATTACATCCTTGGACACTTTACAATTATGGAGTCTAGTGTTTAAACAAGAAAACAACATGTTTTAATTATAAATTAATTAGTGCCATCGAAAATCCAAAACAAATTGAACGCTTAAAAGCAAAGTGAATGAAGAAAATTCCACAAAGGATCTTAGCACAAAAATTTAATATGAACAAAGAAGAAAATCTGGCCGAAACGCGTCCCTCGTCACAAGGTATTTTTAATAAATTAAATAAAATTTTAAATTAAAAAAAGTGTTTAGCTAAAATAATTTTAAAAATTAAAATCAAAAACTAGATAAACGAAATATAAACTTAATAAAATGCAAGACTTAAACGTGTTCTTTTCGAGTTGCTGAAAATAAATAAAATTTTGTAATTTTTAATGTTTGGCATATAAATTAAAAGGTGCTTAAAGAATATAGAAAAAAAAACCAACAAAAAACGTTTAAAAAAATCTTACATTTAGGGTCTTCATCACGTTTGAAGGCAAATGCTTGTAAAACAGCATTAACCTTTTTTTCGCGTTTTGTGCCCAACGAGTTAATTAGATTTTTTTTGAAAAAAAGCATGTTAAAATAGGGAAAGCAATTAAAAATTAAAAGTAGGACAAAGAACAAAGTTAATTCCTTAAAGAATGCTTAATTGGTTGGTTAGTAAATAAATTTATACACATTTTAGAGTTTTACTTTGAAGTGAAAATAATACGGCGAATAATAAAAATAATGTGATTTTAAAATAATTTTATTGAATTTGTAAATTGTTTTATTAATTAAAAACTATTTTGTGTAAATGTGGCAAATGTTTCTATAGTTTAACTTAATCAAAATTAACCTTGTAAATTCAAAGAACTAAAAAAAACTATTGCCTACTTTTTTGGGTACTCGAATTCAAAAGTTTACTTTTATCATAAAAATAAATTACGAGGAGAAAGAAATTAATCATTCTTAAAAAATAATAACTAATATATTTATATAATTATTTTAAATCAAAATCTAGCCATTTGTAGGGAATAATATGTAGTTTTATAACAATAGATGAAATCCTAAAGATATACTTATGAAAATAAGAATACCAAACATTTGATTAGTATTTTGTCCAACGATTTATTAAATTTAGCCTCGGTATATGATAGTACCCATTAAATGAGCTTTTAATTTATTTAAAAGAAACGCTTAAATATCCAAAATGACATAAATAAGAGGCAAATAAAAGGTTTAAAATGCATCGAACTCTTAAGGATAACCATAACCAAAATAACCCAACAAAAAACGGACATTAAAAAGAAATACAAGTCCTCCCGATCTAATGACACATTTCCGAAATTTCAATTACCAATTTGTAGTAACGAATTGTCGGCCAAATTAAATCGATGCCCGGCTTTCTGATGGCGCACGCACGAGTGGCCCAGGCAGCAAATTCAATTTGCGATAATCACCAAATTGAATTAGACGCCAGAGTCAGGCCGCCAAAAATTTCAGATATTCATAACAACACACAGCCAGCCAGGACGACCCCTTAACACTTTTCCATGTCTCTCCGCCAAAGTGGATTTCAACGAGCCTCACAAAAATTAACAAAGACGCGAGCCACCGGGAAAGGAAAATGCAAGCATATGACGCTAATCCTCTGGCATTAGACCGCAGACCCTGCCAGTTGGTACCAGGAGCAAAGCGGAATCCCCATACCGTCCTCTGTCTGACTTTCGGAATCAGGTCCTGGACCCCGTCGCACCCTGAAAATGGTCGAGCGCACAGCCAAGTGGCGAGTGTAGCAAATGTGTCCTTCGCCGAGGGTTAAGTGCATCAAAAAATCAGTAAGGAAACTACAATCAAATTAGGGTGTGATGGCAAAACAATCGTCCCCCGAGGCAAATTTTGCGCACAGATTGCCCGGCACGCTCTGGTCGAGAGCCGCGTTTCCTCGTTGGGCTTAATGGCACCCTAATTGAATGTGTAAATATATTTGCGGATTACAGGGCGTCAATGTCGCCACGCCGGGATAAGATCGGAGCAGGTCCCGGCATCCGCAATCCGTAACAACTGACAAATTGAGATTTAATTTAAATGAACTACATAAGTGATTTTTTATTGCGTCACCTATTATTCTCACTGAGGGAAACAGGGGGGAAGGAAAAAAGGACTTGACTTGGAAATGGTTTTGACTTTGAGTGGACAGGAAATTTTTGGATATATTTTTTACTAGAAACCACCTTACATTCGATCCTGTTGCAAGTCACAAATCCACAAGGAATTTTAGAATATTTTTAAATTATTAGAAAGGACTTGCAGCCTTTAAAGTTAATTTTTTAAATATTTTTAAATGAATTTCTATGATTTTCTTTATTTTTCCAGAGCTTCATAGTCCCCAGCGCCATTGCTATACACCACCGCCGGCGCCAATGCATGGTCAGCCCCAGCCGCCACCTACTTCGGTAGGCGTGGCACCACCGCCCACTCAACCACCGCCTCCCATAGCCTCCGGACCTCCTGGACGTTTGCTAAGCTGGAATCACAGTGCCGCTGCAGCGGCAGCAGCTGCAGCAGCAGCAGCAGCGGCTAACACGGCGAATCATTCCTCGTCGGCGGGGGATAACTCCTCCTCGATGACACGGATCAAGGGCCAGAATCTGGGGCTCATCTGTGTGGTTTGTGGGGATACCAGCTCCGGGAAACACTACGGAATCCTGGCCTGCAATGGCTGCTCTGGATTCTTCAAAAGGAGTGTACGAAGGAAGCTCATTTATCGGTGGGTGTAAAAAGTGAACAACATGAAAGTAATTCCGTTAAATAATATTGTTTATAAATTATTCGTTATTCATATTATATTCAAAATTCTTTAATATAATTTAATTATCATGCCGACTTAGTTTTTTTGTGCGGTGTACCCATTACCATTGCTCCTAAATCCGGCCATTCCCATTTTTCAGTGCCATTAAATGTTGCAACATTTGCCCAAAAGTGGGTGGTTCTCGGTGCTCGGCTGATGTGCCCGGAGGCCCGTCTGGCGGATTACGGGAGCTCTGGCAAATTCATTACAATTATTCAAATCTTTGGGATTTGAGCGTCAACTTTTGAATGCGCATATTTGCCCTGGCATTGACTTTGTGCCCCGAATGGTGGCAGTGGCATCATGTGCGGATTCTCCCCCAATTGCAGCTTAAAATGTAATTGAATTTAAAGTGAATTCGCTTAAAAGTTTTTTTTTTTTTGAATTAACCTTAAGAATTTCCCGTGAATATTTCCACAAATCAAAGAATGAAAAAGTTTCTTTTGCTTGGGTTTCCCTTTTCAATTATCATAAAATCAGAGAAAGAAGAGGAAAATATATATCCCATAATCTCGGGCGACAGAAGAATCAATGCCAAGAGCATAAAGTTATGATACAGTAATGTATATTCAGCTCGGTAAATCACAAATGTCGAAATCTCTATATCCTTGCGGTGCGGCGTCCCCAGAGATTGATATGGAGGGCTTAAGCGGAAAACACTTGGCCAAATGTGACCCGGCGGCATCTTCCACACAGACTAAGCCGAATCGCAACAAAGTCAAAAAAAAAAAAATGGGGAAAGGGAAAGAAAAGGGGGCGTTTCTCTGTGGCTCTAAATAAAATAGAGCACATCCTCCCCTGCACATGGACTAGTGTATATTTTCACCGACGTGACTAGGTTTTTCGATGGCCGACAGAGTCAATCTGGCCTCGTCCTTTATTTATTTTTGTTTTTTCACTGTCTCCGGTGGTCCCATTAAGCCGTTTTCAATTATAATCAATTGCCTCCAATCAGAACTTTCGAGTTTATCCCCAGGAATGTTACAAAGGACAATCGAATTTGCCCTGCCGAAATGTTACACATTTTTATTGTGGCTATAAAAACTAACCGAAAAATAACAGGTCGAAATTTATAGATGCCGTTTACTGGGATTGTTATGCGATTCATTTAAACATTGGCTTAGCTTTTAATATTTCCAGGAAATATATAGAAAAAAACTTAATAGAAGTCATACAAAAAGTTCTCTAATTCTAAACTAAATTATCTTTGTTTTTATTTTACTTTTATGAAAAAGAATATGAGAGTTAGTTAATAAACTATTTATAATAATTTCTTTATTCTCTGCAAAACTCTTTTAAAGTGTATTCTTCAGTAGTTTATTTTTTAAACCTTATTCAAAGCATAGTTTCTCTATACACAAATGTGTTCATCATCTATTTCTGGCTTGTGTTAATGTCCTGGGTCCCCGTGGCCATATTATTTGATTATTTTTCCAAACCCACACACACACTGGAAGGAAGGGAGAGGGAAATCCAATCTCTTTGATTTGTTTACGAAAACCGTACATTTGCATACAAAAAATATACTTAGTTTAGATATAAAGAGGCAAGGACAGTATACATTTGGCTAAGTGACTTCAGCGGAGGCGCCACGAAGGACATAAAATCGCAGCGCCAGATACACAGACACATGGATACAGATACGTTAGGAGGAGCATTGTGGCCATCTTTGAGTTTTGGCGCAGGCTTAGTGAGCAAAAAAGAGAGGAGGCGATGACTGGGCCAAAAGTGGTTCGGGTTTCGGGGCTTCGATGGGTGGTGGCGTGGCCCTGATTTGATTAAAGTTCGACAGAAGAGCAGAACAAAGGACGAAAGGTCGATGAAGTGGATGAGAATGAGAGAGGGAGAGTGAGAGTGAGAGCAGGTCCTTGTATCTGGCAGATACTGAAGTGCTTTTGTGGCTGGATTTCCGGTCGGTTTCCCTTAAGTCTCCTTTGGCTGCTTTGTGTTCCCTGCCGGATTTGACAAATGTTGCAATTTTTGACACGACAAATCTGGTTATCCTGCGCCCAGGACTAACTTGACTATTTTAATCGATTTCTTTGTTTGTACTTACAGCTGCCAGGCGGGCACCGGACGATGCATCGTGGACAAGGCGCATCGCAATCAATGCCAGGCCTGCAGGCTCAAGAAGTGCCTTCAAATGGGAATGAACAAGGATGGTGGGTATATCCATATGCATTATCATATCTCTCTGGGTTTGCTCTAATGAACCGAAGTGGGTTTAATTGGTCTTTAACAGGGTCTCAGGCACACGTGGCCTTAACCCTTTCCCACGCAAACCCCTGTTTCCGGCGGGGTTGGTTCCGGTTCCGGCGGGAGTGCGGGTGCGACTGCTCCTTATTTACATATTGCTCACCCAATTGATTTGTTACCTGCTGCTGCTGGTGCCCGTGTTGTCTTTGACAGATTTTATGCAGCTTTGCCGCTGCCACTTGAGTGAATCCCAATTGTTCATTTTGACTGAAAGTTTCCTTTATTGTTTCTGATGGCCAAGACAAGGCAGTGTTTCGATTTGAATAGTAAAATTTGTATAAACAAACAGCAGCCAGTCAGTTTCAGGCTCAAGAGAAATCAATAAGATAATCTTTGTTTATTAAATGAGTCATCATTGGGGCTTTAATGATTATGAATAAACTGAAGAGATTTTGAGAGTTTAAGATTTTTATATTGCAGATACTTTAATATACATTCCCATATCAAGAGTAAAAGTTCGATATAATATATTGGTTAAATTGTTTAAATCAAATATAAGGTTTAATTTTTATAAATCTATTTTTGTAATATAGAAATTGAAGCCATTTAACAATAAAATAAAGATATGATCAAAATACTTCAGAAAATAAATAATTATCCAAAAATCATAGAGAAATAAAGCATATTTATTCCATTTTTATATACGATTGTGTATAAAAAATATTCTTTTTTTAATTTTTAAGTAAAGTATTGTAAATAAAGATTCAAAAAGGAAGTTTAACTTTCAATTTATGCCCAAAACCGAAGGCTTTTTCAAGTCCTAATTACTACACTTTCATTATAAAATATTCTCCCACTCTCTGTCATTACCAATCCCAAATTTACACACTATATATTTTCGTCGTCATTATGGCTCCTTTAATTTATACGTAAATTATGCGTGCCGTTTGGAAAATAGCCACAGTTTGTGGATTCGCCATTAGTGGCGGCGAAGTAGCTTCTGTGGCAAGCTCATTGTGGCGGTGAAATTGCATAAACAAATGGCAAAACAATTTGTAGGCGTGAGCGGCACGTGACCACAAAACCAATTTACCATCAATGGATGGGCCTATGGTTATGCTGATGAGGAATGGCACACGCTGGATGTGATCCTGCTGCTGCTGCTGCCGTTTTACCTGCGAGCCTTGGAGCGATTTTGTCAGTGTGACATTTCCTCATTATGGACTCACGTCCTCATCGAACGGTGGGGCGGAGGGCGTGGCATCCTAGACTTTGAGTGCTCATGTTAGTTGCATTTGTTTTCCAATTACAGCCGTGCAAAATGAGCGACAGCCCCGCAACACGGCCACTATCCGTCCGGAGACGCTGCGGGAGATGGAACATGGACGGGCGTTGCGCGAGGCGGCCGTGGCCGTTGGTGTTTTCGGGTGAGTCCTGTACACTTGGAAAAATATATTTATTAAAGTAGCCTGATGGTCTAGATATCGTATATTTCTTATGTTGTGAAATATCCCAAACGCTTTGAGAATTCGAACTCAAAAAGTGTAAAGTTTCCGCTTTTAAAATTTCTATAAATTCCCAAGTGAAAAGCTGCCTTTTCAATTTTTATTTTACCAATTTCTCTGAGTGCACTTGGCTGTGAACTGTGCCTGTCATTTGCATAAGTCGCTTTGCTCTCTCTATATATCTAACCACCCGAAATCTGTGGGTAACTCCAATTTGCAGACCACCCGTGCTATTGTCGCCGCCCTGCTATGGCTCTGGCCTCCTGCCGCCGCCCTGTGAGTAGTTGCCGTTGATGGTTATAGTTTTCCTCAACTCATTCCCAATCCTTGACAGCTTTGGGCAGCCTGCCGACAGGACGTTTGCTGCATCATAACCACCTCACCTCCTCCATGCAGCTGGCGGCCAATCATATGGGAGCCGGCAGCTTTCCCATGTTCAATGCCGCCGCTGCCACAGCCGCCGGAATGCATCATTCGCCCAAGGAGAAGGCTGCCTATGGCATGGAGCTGGTCAGCAGTGGCAATGTCTCGCACTCAACCAATTCCAGTAGCAATCACTCCATTGATCCCAGTTCCCCGGCGCCGGGAGAGAATGCCAATGAGAAGAATAATGCCGGCGGCAGTGTGTCCTCTGTGAGCTCCTCTAGTCCCACAATGGAGAATGATAATGATGGTGAGTGGAAAATGATTTCTTTGAAAAATGCATTATATTTTTCCTTTTAATTTTATATATTTTAATATTTATTATGTGTTTTTCAGACGACTCCATAGATGTGACCAATGACGAGGAGCCGCACACAGTCAGCAGATCGGATTCCAGCTTCATTATGCCACAGTTTATGTCGCCCAATCTGTATTCCCATCAGCACGAGACGGTCTATGAGACGAGTGCCAGGCTGCTCTTCATGGCCGTCAAATGGGCCAAGAATCTGCCCAGCTTTGCGAGGCTCTCCTTTCGGGATCAGGTAAATTTAGCAAAGAAAAAAGCAAAGCTAATATTGAATGAAATAACTCCCAATGCCTCTCTAGGTGATTCTGCTGGAGGAGTCCTGGTCTGAATTGTTCCTGCTAAATGCCATTCAGTGGTGCATTCCTCTGGATCCCACCGGCTGTGCCCTCTTCTCGGTGGCCGAGCACTGCAACAATCTGGAGAACAATGCCAATGGAGATACTTGCATCACCAAGGAGGAGGTGAGTCCTGTCACTTTCTCCTTAGAATATGTTTTATGGAAATATTTTTCCCAGCTGGCAGCGGATGTTCGTACCCTCCACGAGATCTTCTGCAAGTACAAGGCTGTTCTGGTTGATCCTGCCGAGTTTGCTTGCCTAAAGGCTATCGTGTTGTTCCGGCCCGAGACTCGCGGCCTTAAGGATCCCTCACAGATTGAAAATCTACAGGATCAGGCGCATGTAATTACCAAAAATGAAGTAAATAAATAAAGGAATTGTAACGAGTTAAGAATATATCCCCATCAGGTCATGTTGTCGCAGCATACGAAGACACAGTTCACGGCCCAAATAGCCAGATTCGGACGACTCCTGCTGATGTTGCCTCTGCTGCGGACCATTAGCTCCCACAAGATCGAGTCTGTATTCTTTCAAAGGACCATTGGCAACACGCCCATGGAGAAGGTGCTCTGCGACATGTATAAGAACTAGTTAACTTGTGCTTTAAGTTATATAAACAAATTTAAATAAATATGTTTTTGTGTCTTGTGAATGTTAATTGAAGTGGCATGGTTTGGCTTAATTGTTAGCTGGCTTTAAGAAATCAATCTAAAAATGGTTTAGAGAAAGTTTTCACTTACGACTTTACTTTGAGTCAACCAGTTAATTGCCAGCTGTTTTCTTTGTTCTTTATATAAAGCTGATTGCAGCTTGAGCTTATTTAGTTGTAAAGAAATCCCCTTACTTGAATCACGAAAATGCCCTGCAAGATTTCTGGCCTGATCGTGCTCTTTATCCTTGGAGTGGCCATTGCTTTTAATTGGGAAGGACATATAATAGATAAAGGTGGTATATTCTATATACAAATAAAATGTAATAAAATTAATAAGAAACATATATTAATTCACCCAGATATTTGCCATTTGCCCGTACATTATGGTAATTGCAAAGCCTCTGTTTTCGCTTGGTACTATAATCCCAAAATGAAAACTTGCCTCCGATTCCGATATGCTTTGTGTGGAGGCAATAGGAATCGATTCTATTCAAAGCAAGAGTGCGAGGAGGTTTGTCTTAAGGTACGATTTATATGTATTTTGTTGAAAAGATTAAGCTTATATTTTCTTTATTTTCTTTCCTTTAGAAATGGTGATTAGGCCCCGAACTATGAACGATGTCGAAATAAGATTGCTTTAAAGGTGCAAAATCTGGACGCCTCGGTTTTGGATATTACAAATCCAACTAATCTTTAGGAAAATATCCTAATTGCATTATTATAAATATTGCATTATTAAATTTATAAAATATATTTATTTAATTAAATATAACAAATCGATTTTATTATTAATATAATGGATGATTTTTTAAGACAATGGACTTGGTCAATTCGAGGGATTTTTAAAGGGATCATATATAGAAAGCTTCTAATTAGTGATTGGTTCTTTTGTTTTCCTTGAAAAACATATTTTGAAAGGGTCGTAAAATCGAAAACTGTTGCCCACAAGCTGTACCAAGTCTGTGGCTTAGGGAACGAAACACAAAAGACTTAGGCAACAAACTTGAGGGAATCGATTTACTTTTATATTTTTCTCTGAATTAAAATAGTTTTTTTGATTTAGTTATTGGTTCGGCAGTCAAGTATATTGTCTAAGTTACATAATTTTATATTATTATGGTATTTGTTTTCAATTCATGACTATTTAATATAAGCATATTTGACCAAAATTTGTATTTCTTTTTAATAGCTTACATTTTTTACATATTTACCTTTTTAAACTAGGAAATGCTTTTCTTATGAGATTCATTTTATTCATTTTAATGCAAAAACTAAAAGGTTTCAATTTAACGCACAAAATTGTTCCAAACTTAATCCTAAAATAATTGCTTCTTAAACATATGTGGAGAGCTTAGTTTTAGTTTAATTAGTTTTTTAAAATTTATAGAATTTTTCAAGTAAATAAAGGCAATTAGTCAAAACTGTTGTTAAACTTTAAGATAAGAAAGAACTTTATTCCGACTTTGATAAGAGATCTGCATATAGGCAGGCTCCGAGGGCTTTAGTGAATTCAGTTGAAACAGTTCCATTGAGAAAACTCTACATCCATTCCAAATCAGAAAATGGTGCGACTTTTGGTCATGTCCCTTTTGATCCTGGCCTTAATTCCTTACACATACAGCCTGACAGACCAAGGTACACAATTCTCATGTTTGCCATATGAATTATCATTTTAATTATACATTTTTCTGACCTTTGCAGAAAAGGTGTACTTGGCCTTCAAAAACCGAAATGGTGTGAAGTAACTATAAGGTTAGATTGCCAATAAATGTAATCATTGTTCCCTCCCACACAGATATCTGCCGACTACCTTATAAACGTGGGAACTGCGGTGCTCCTGTGGTCGGGTGGTACTACAATTTCGACGAAGGAAGGTGCGTGAAGTTAAGCCAATGTAGAGGAAACAGAAACAGATTTAATACTAAAAAACGGTGCTCAGAATTTTGCCTTGACTATAAATTGATCGGGTATTGAATAAAATAAATTATTATAAATAAATGTAAAAAAAGATAAACAATTTAGTAAAATGTAGATACAAAATATATAATTTGATTTTTATAATTCATATAATATATATAATTAATCAATGTGAATTTGTATAAATTATAACAAAATGATTTTATTATTGATACAACTGTTTAATTCCGCTAATTCTGAAAATCGCAATTGGAAGCTGGGAAAAATTGTAGGCTAAGTATTATTATTATTAATTTATTGATTTAGGAATTTTGTTTTTTTTTTTAAGAATTGGGTTATTCATTTTTTAACCCCAGAAAGAGATTTCAGCGCCTATGAAAGCCCAGAGCTTCCAAATAAAAATTAGGTAATACAGCGGTAGAACCCAGCCTGTTAATCCTTAACAGTGATAGCCATATTAATAGCGATTTTATTTTACATCATAATCTCCTTTTATTTTTCTTAGTTTCTACTTTATTTTTTCAATTATTTATTTATCAATATTTATTTTTCAATGTAACCCATAAATTTAAATTAAAAGTATGATAACTTCGTTGCCACTAAAACACATGTGAAGTGGCTTCTGGTGGCTGTCACAAGAAATTGGCGAACGGTTCCGGTTGGTGCCAAGTTATTTGTCAGAAATCCCCATCCCCCACCTGCTGTAAGACTCAGACAGAAGTCAGCGAACAGCTTTGCTCCGAGAACTGCATATAAGTCGACTTGAGGGCTTAGATGAATTAAGTAGCAACAGTTCCACAATCCAGTTCGGAAATGGCGCAACTTGTAGCCCAGTCCCTTGTGATCCTGTTCTTAATCCTCGCAGTTGGCATCGCCTATGGCTTTAAGGGTAACCTCAAACAGGGTGCGTAATTCTCGAATTTACGATAGTCATTGGGGCTCATTATAATTTTTTGTATCTCCGCAGAAATGGAATATACAATCTTCAAAAGACGATATGGTGAGATTTTTATAATTATTTGTATTAATATTTAATTGTTATTATTTATTTGTTAACTATGTTAACCATCCCCCACAGACATTTGTCATCTACCCCTTAAAACAGGGAGTTGTCGTCATCGCGTTAAAGCCTACTACTACAATTATGTCACAAAAAGGTGCGATAGGTTTTACTACACCCTTTGTGATGGAAATGCTAATCGTTTCTATACAGACGCAGAGTGCATGGAATTCTGCAATAATTACAAATACGTATTTAAAGTACAGGCTTACGATCAATTACCATATTAAAAATTTCTTTCATCAATATCCTGGCTGCGGTTGTCAGCCAGGATATTGCAATTTACATCTGTGTCCTTTTTTTGTCGTTAGTTCATGTAGAGAACAAGTAATATGTAAAAATGAATTGTATGTAAAGTATACGGGCTATAAAAGCCACCGCCAGATGTCGTTACAACAGCTTTTAATAAATAAATTGTTTTCAAACTAAAAAATTTATTGAAAATAAATTAAAATAATTAAAATCAAAAGGGGTAAAATTTTACAATAATTTTATTTCCCTCAAATTAAAAGATACAAAGATTTTAAACTCAATTTAACAATTATATAGTAACTAATCTAACAATATGGTAAAAAATTTAATAAAATGTTTAAATGTCCGATTTGTAATAAATTGTTTTATTAGCTATACAGGAACTGCAGTTTTTGTTGCCTACTTTTAAGCGAAATGTCCTTGTTTTTTTTTAACACAGAGATTTCAAGGAAATGCTTCTATTTTTTTAAAATAATATTTAAAAAATCATTTAATTATAATATTAATTTTTCTTATTAATCAATTATTAAATTTAATATGAGAAATAAAATTCGAATCAGTAAATAGTATTGCTCTCGCGCCCCAGGATTCAAACATCCTTCAACCCTGAGTTGGGCTCCACTTTGCCCCCAAAATGGCCACACTGGCCGGCGGGAGGAATCTGCGGGAGCAGGCTCACTTTTTGAGCCAAACGACCGACTGGACTGTGAGTGATGCCAAAGGAATGCTGCGCTCCCCGAAAGGCAAAGACACATCGCACCGTCGGGTGGCAAAACGGCAAAAAAAAGTGCAAGCCGTCGCAGTCTCGCGAATCTGAAATGAAATGTGCAATTAAAACGCGAATAATGGCAGAGTTCAAGTGAAATATTGGGGAATTCCAAAGGGAAAAAGGAAGAAAAAATAAATCACAGCGTCGAGGTGTGTGCGTGCGTACGCGTTAGTGTGGGTGGGTGTGTGTGTGTGCACAACAAAATATAAATAAACCACGGCGGCAGGCAGGCAGGCAGCAGCATCCTCAACGTCAATGTCACTGAGAGGAGTTGATAAAAAGCAAACACTAAATGCCTTTAATTGCCGCTGCAGTCAATAAATCATCAAACGAAAATATGAAAGCATCTCAGGAATCCAGTGTGTAAAATTAGAAGTTACAACAACGACAACAACAACAGCAACGAGACGCAGAGGCAGAAGCAGGAAAGACACAAAATAGCCAAAGCAAAGAGCCAATATACATACATCCACGTCGTAAAGTGCGTCCGATTGGGAGAGTGCTCTCTCTCTCTTGCGTGCCCCATCTCTCCCGCCCACTGCTCCCCCACCCACACTTCCTGCACACATATGCTGGGCACAACAGGAACAACAACCTTAACTCCTGGGGATGCTGTAAGAGAGGCATGTAGCAAGAGAGAGTGGCGCCACATTGCTCTTCGGCTCGGCTTTGACTCTGTGAGTCAAAGAGCGACGCTTAAGCACTGAGAACAAAGGGATATTTTCAAAGCAATTTCCTATTTTTCAATTTTTTTATTATTAAATAATTAATTAACATATGAAATGTTTTTTTTTACAGATATTATTTTGGCTTTAAAATGCTATAAATATTATTTAAAAAAAATAAACAAGGCTTATACATATGTAATAAAAAAATATGACAAAATATTGCTAAAAAGTTAATATTAAAAAATATCCTTAAAAATACATAAATACATATTTTTTTTAGCTTTTACCTTTAGGATTGTTTTTTCATTTTAATTTGGATTTCTTAACCCTTAAAAAAAGGAATAAAATCAGTAAATATTATCAAATATTAATTTAGGCAAAGAATAAGTGTCCTTTATTGCTTAAACTGAAATTATTGAATTTCTTTAAGAGCATATACATATATTTATTATTATTACAGAAGTTTAACTCCTTTAAGAGTATTTTCCATAGTATGCTTCAAACTACAAAATTCTTAAATATATTTAAATAGAACACGAATCAAATGAATAAAAAAATTATAAAAATTAAATAAAAATTACAACAGGGTAGAAAAAGTATTTCTAGAATTCCCAAACCCATTCAGCTCATTCAGGGTGACTTTTTTCTCAGAGTGCAGAGGCATTGCGTCGCTGCCTTCGGTGTGGCACACCACAATTTCCCAAGACTTCATTTCAATTCCAAACGTCGAGGCAACCGGACGCCGCGTCGGCTCGTCGCAGTTATTGTTGTTGTTTTCGTATTTCGTATTTCCAAAACGCGCGTTTTGAAATTCGAACGGCAAAGATCGTGAGATCAATCGGTGGTTTATGTTTATATACAAAAATATATGCGGGATTGAGATACATAACCGTGTTGTGCTTGCGTGATGATACCAGCAGGATATCCTTGGGCCTTCGAGTGAAAATAATGAGTGTAAATGGAGACAAGTAAACTAAGAGCGATAAGGTTACAGATGTCCTAAGCACACACATATAAGGACACAAGGACACACATACAAAAAGCAGAGACACGGCCAACGCAGGGATATTGCGACAGGGGCTGGGGCATGTAACTGGATCCTGGATACATGTTGGCTCCTAAGACAACAGCTCGGCAAAGGCAGGAGCGGGAGCAGGAGCAGGACGCCGTGTAAGTAGCGATGCTTAACTATAATAAGAAACCCCGGCATGGACGACAGGCGCAGGATAAAAAGCCGCACAAAAGGGGGACACTGCTGCAGTGAAGTCGCTTCCTGCCCCACTAAGTATGCCACTGCAATGCTATTTTAAGGTGCAAAGTGCATTGAGCAGAGGAGGTGAAGTGCTGCCCGTCAGCAAGTAGCCGTAACCACACACACACACACGGGGCATGCACCGGACCGGCGACAACACACAAAACGTATTCAAGTGTAACTAAAGACGACCAATTCACAAACAAACAAACAAGCGAGCGAGCGAGCGAGCGGAACAGAGTGCGGGGGAGGTGGAGGTGGAGGTGGAAGCGGAGTGCTGGGAACCTCTTGGAGCGGAGCGGACGACCCTCGAACCATGTGACCAAAACGGGAACCATGGAACGGGGGAGGTGCAGGCAGTGCCAACCGAAGGGCCGCTGCTCGCTCGCTAATGTTTATTATGAAAAGCGTGCCCTTTTGAACGCCATCATGTATTTTTATTTTTATTTTTATTTGTATTTTATGATTGCGCTTAGCCATGTGTATTTGCCGAGAGCGGCGGGAAATGTGTGTGTGTAGATGCACAGCGAAAAAAAGCAATCAACCTTGTACTAATTTGTATCAATTTAAATGGAATTTAAAAGGTAATCAAATTGGGAAGTTATAGAAGTATAATAAGAAGAATTTTATGGGTTTAGAAATGCTGAAAGAAATCTTAAGTATTTTAATTTGAAAATATAACAAATTTCTAGTTTAAAAGTAGTCTATTTTATTTTCTCACAACTTTATAAACTAAAAGAAAATATATTTCTCAATAAGTTCTTTGATATTTTCTTATAAATAAGAAAGACTCTTCAGTGTTTTCAAGAAGTTTGTACAAAAATAATAGAAATTTCCAGTAAACAGATATTTTTCTAGGTTCTTTATATTTTAATCAATTTATTTTTATATTTTTTTTCAACAAAACATTCAACATTTCCATAAGATGTAGATAGAGATAAAAATACAGCTGCAGATAACACCCGATCCTGAAGTAATTACCTTTCAGCAAAGCCACATTTATTTTAATGAAGTGAGAACATAAAAACTGAAGGTTTATATTTTGAAAATGTTAATATAAATCTAGGATTTTTTAAGGCTTAAAGCAACCAGAGTGATAAGAATCTATTTATCTCAGCACTCACTCTAAAAATTGGTTTAAAAATCTTGTAACTATCCCTCAGCAAAGAGCCAAATCATAAATGAATTTCGAATGTTTATTTTATTTTTTTCTCAGTACTTTGTATTTATGTTTTTTTTTTCTGTACCGAAACCCTCATGAGAGAGTGCACTCAATTCATTGATAAAAGATGCAACAGCAAGAGCAGCAGCAGCCGCTGCAATTATAATATGGCAACAACAAGAACTCCAGCCAGCGATCGACATGCCGCAATTACAATTATAATTTGGGCCTGCAACCGTTATTCAAATGTAAATT
Source organism: Drosophila mayri (assembly GCA_008042485.1). Classification (NCBI taxonomy): domain Eukaryota; kingdom Metazoa; phylum Arthropoda; class Insecta; order Diptera; family Drosophilidae; genus Drosophila; species Drosophila mayri. Next base: position 22,457 of record VNJN01002677.1, on the reverse strand, counting down.
CAAATGTGGATTGCAATTACCAAAACCCTCCCCGGGCCGGTGAGTGGGTAGCAAACAATCGCCAATTGGCATATAATGATCCCCTTTGGACGTCGAAACGTCCTAACTGAGCTGAGTGACAGACAGACGAAATGGAAATATATATAGAGGTTTTTTTTATTTAGAATGGGTACGGGGACTCCACTCTGACAACCAGCAGCGACAACATTCGGAACAGTTCTCAGGCCTTGACAAATGCACGTAATGATTGGACTCACACTTTGGTTTCTGCCTTTTTAACAATTTACGCGCGCAACTCTTACCCCTTCTTCGCCAGAGTTCTCACACTCGGCCTAGTCCATAATTTTAGGGGTTGTGCAACCCGAAAAAAGGAAGAGTATGGGTTTCGGATACATTTACAGCTGTTGCCTTCGATGGGCAAACAAGGGCTTGGGCTTGGAGGTCGAATTTTATTCGAATTCGGGGACCTGGGAACGTTTCGTTGCAGGGAACATCTTTGACTCCTGCGGTGATTAATTGTCATCCGAGCGTTCGAACAACATATGTGAGAGTAAGACCGGGACATGGGTCTACTCCTATAGGTTCGCCATGGTCTTAGCAGTGGATTAGATGTCGGTGAAGGTGAAAGAATAGGCTCGTTTCTTTAACCTTTGTTCTGAAAGGTACATAGGTAGGTAGGTAGCTGCAATCGTCGTAAATCGTTGGATTGAAACTCACTGATCGGAGGCCGATCCCATCGATGATCAAGAGGGAATTAACATGGCTACCCAGCAGTCTGTTTTCGGGGTTGGAACTTTCTATCGTTTCCATCTCCAAAACAGCTTAGGCAACTGCTATTTCTGGCTATCATCAGCCGGCATCATGTGGCCAGTTACCAGTTTTGGCAACGCACATAAATTAGGTTACTGGCATCATTTGTTAGCAGCGGACACACATTAGAACTTTGCTAATACGTTACACAAATGATAAGGGCCTTCCATCATCAGTTAGCTGCTGCTGCTGCTGCTGCTGATGGAATCATAAATAATTTGTTTATTGCATGCAGGCACAGTTCCCCCTATTATCTAGTATCCAGTATCTAAACAGTGTATCTTGTAGTTACATACCCCATAACTCAGGCTGGAAACTATTGTTTCTACTTCTAATTCCTCAACAATTACGCTTAATTAATTTAAAGATGTTTGTTGTGTCCCCCGTAGAGTTGGCTGAACGTCGTTCAATTTTGAGCAGTTATGATGGCTCTTCGCTAGGGGGGTGGATTTTATAAATAGATTAATTAAAATCATCTTTAATTGTTTGATTACAAGGCAGAGCGTGGATCTCACAATGGGCTGTGAGTGTGTGGGCAAAATGCGCAACATGTGAAATACAGATGCCGAGTGCAGAGTAACCAGCACGGTCCCTTGGGCATTAAAGATTTCATTTGTGCTACAGATGTTCCGGCGATTGTACAACATAACGCAGTACGAGGAGGAGTAGACAGAACCGTTGCTCTGAGGAGTCGAGGCGAGTCACACGCAATTGAGGCAGCGGCATCTGCCGCAGACATACACAGCCATCGGAATCCACAGCCACATCGCATGGATCCACTTCAGGGCAGTCACCAAGCAACTGGCGCAGCAGCATTTCGAGTGGCATTTGATTTTAGTGCTCGAGAGTGTGTGCGTGAGTGTGTGCTTCAGAAGTATAAAAATTATTGCTGCCGCCGCTGCCAGGCAACTGAGTCAGTCAGTCATCAATTATTTTATAGAATGCTCACTTGTTTTCTGTGTGTGCCCTGGCATTGTTCCCCCGCCCAACCCAGCACCATCACCATCCCCATTCTGTCCCGAATCTGTGTTCTTGGAGTTCACTTGGAAGTTTTCTTGTTCAGCCACAGGAAGGGCTTCTCCGCCTCGGCAATAGTTGTGAAATTAAATTGAATACGACGCCGATTATCCCACGCAGTCTTTCATTCGCATATCCATTCATTCATGCTGCTGCCTAGGAAGCAAGTGTCGTCGTCTCCGGCGACATCCTCATCCTCATGGCTGGAGCAGGCAATCCGAGAGCTTGGGAAATCATCAAAGTTCAGCGGGACTTTGGTGGCGTCTCTTCCTCACAATATAAGATGATTACATGCACACGCAACTTGGCATATCTGCCCATAAATCTTGAGACTATGCACTTAGCGAAAAAGTCCTTAAGGAAAATATCAAAAAGGCAAAAAGGAATTTTATTTAAATTGATTTCTTATTTAGGGATTCATTTAAAGTCGCTAAATATATTATTAAATACAATTCTTCTTATTTTAGTTTCTCATTTTACCATATCAAAACCAAACTCTCTCCTTTTTCTTCAAGTGTCTGGTGCGTGTGTGTCCTCCCTCGGCTTGTCAGTCAGTCAGAGGATGTGGAAGGGGTTTCCCCCGGATGCTTGCGTGCCAAAATCAATGCAAGGTTTTTTATTTGTCGGCGACAAGTTCTTTTTTGCATTGAATATAAAATATAAAAACCCATTTCGATTATAAAGCGCACCCGCAGACAATGAAATGCCGCTGATAAGCGTCCCGCACAATCCATTTGGCCTACTTTAGTTCATTAAAAACCTATTAAAAAGTAATGTACAATATATACATTGATAGAGATAAGACATCAGACTGCCGAACGGATTCAATCGGGTGCCCGACTTTGATTAATCTCCCTTCCGTTGTCTGTATATATATGATAAAGAGAGGAGATCATCGGCTTTACTCCACTTCCAAGGAGCTGCAGTAATAAATAATCTTGGCTTTGTTTTTATGAGCCGAAAATCAGTGTTCGATTTTCGCTGATGGCCATATCGATTTGCTTTCGGTTTTAGCCAAAATGTAATTTAGCTAAGCAGCCCCGCAAACAACAACCAGGCAGCTCGTCAAACAATGGTCTAGACTCCAGACAAATCGAAAACAAAACGAGCTGAGCTTCAATATTCCATCTATAATTGAATGCACACACATACACCGCACACTATACACCAGAGTGTGTGCCGAGTCGGAAGAAGACTATTATAATCTGGTCAGTTACATGAGCCCAGCACGCCCAGGCAACACCACATATCCACATATCCATAGAATATATACATATATATATTGACAGACACTCAAGTGTCCAGAAGCACCCTGTAAATCCAATTGAATTACGCATAAAGGCGCTTAAAACGAAAGAAACGAGTCTCTCTCCCTATTCAATGATGATGATGATAATGAAGTCGATTAAACGACCCATCAAATGTATTATTTCCCCTTAACTTCTGATTACCCGATATTTTATTACAATTCGTGATTCCGAGGGAGACTCCTCCCTGGCGGAGCTGCAATCATAATCACTTTTCACATATCAGCGTTTCCGCAAGATTTACATATCGACTTTGGGTTGATGCGCCTCCTAATGGCTCACGTCGGCGCAGCTATAAAATCCATTTAAGCCCGAGTCTTGGTCTTTTCAGTTTTAACTTATGCATGATTAATACATAATTACGAAGGCAAACACATAAACTCAAACTCAAAGTAAAGACGGGGGCCGGACTTATCGCGGTGGGGCGTTCGTGCCGGCATGCGTCCAACCTCTCCTCTGTTCCCCGAAACTTAGTAACTCCGCAAGACAAAAGGCGCTTTTCCCAGCATAAGTCCCGCGTCCTGGGTCCGGGAGAACTGCAGTGTGGCGAAGCATACTTATACCTGTTATTAATATTTCGATTAGGTACCAACGATTCGTAGAACCTGACGCATGACTTGCATGGCTAATGGGAAATTTTGTAACTTGTGGCCAGGCTGTGTGCCCTACACCGGGGTCTCTTGGTCCCTTGATTGATGGAGACAACTCATCGATTGGGCTGAGAGTACAGGAAGTGTCCCTAAGTATGGACAATACATTTCCATTACCCAAGACCGATAAGAATTGATCCTTTTCGTAGATAGGAGTCTGAGTGAGCCTTAGAATAGTGCCTACCTGGGGGCAGGAAATGAATTCTAAACTAAAAGGAATTTCATTCTTAAAAAGAAAAGTCGGTTGCGTAAGATGTAAGAGTTTTTCGGGGTTCCTTTTATGATGTAAGATTAAAGCAGGTGCATTTTAAGAGGGGAATTATATGTCTTGTCATTAACAATAAGCTTAACAGGCTCAAGAAATGGAAAGAAAAATAACTTATAAGACTTAATCTAGATTCCTAGTTAATCCTCTTTGATTTATGTAATCAATTAATATTTAATTCAAGACTTCTCTGAACAATGCAACACTCTGTTCTCCTTTTAAAAAGAAACCTTTTTCGGATTTAGTTCTGTAAATAAATTTCCACCTACTTCCCTTGAAATGTGAGAGTTTTCCATCCACAAAACACCTGTAAGTATTTCTCAGCAGGTAGAGTACACAGTTGCCGTCTTAAGTCGATAAACATATGTGCCAGACCTTAAGGCTATTAATGCTATGAGTGTGCGTCAGAGATATGAACACTTTAGTCAAAGCATGGACACTTTTCGTGGCTTGACAGGCCGCTTTGTGGGTTCTCGTTTTATTGCCAAGTCCGCACATTGCCAGGCCAAAGACGTAGAAAGGTAGCTATTCACTCACTACTCACTATATGGCTAACCCGAGTTTCTTATCTGACTTTCCAGATCGTATTCACCACGTCAACAAAGCGAGTGTGCAGCTAATGCTAATGCCTGCTGCAGTTAGCTTGCCAACGCCACAACGCCACGTCACATTGCAGGTGCAGCAGTTGCACAGGAAACGCAGGAGCAGGAGCAGGAGCAGGAGACACCTCATCCTCCTTCTCCACACTGGGAACCCCCTCAAGGCACAGCATGGCGGTGATTAATAGAGCCGGAAGTGCGATAACCCTGCTATTTGGCCTCCAGGTCATCTGCTTATCTCTTTTGGTCACCGGAGAGCTGCCGCAGCTGGACTATGGCAGCATGTCCGCCTCCCTGGAGGAGGATGCAATTGACCCACTCACAGCACTGGCTCCCTTTGCCAATTCCCTGGTCACCGAGGAGTCGGCACCGCAAAAGCATCACTTGGAGCTGCTGAGCAATAGCAGTGAAGAGGAGAATCCAGCAAGACCTCCAGTGGGTGCGCCTTCCTCCTCCTCTTCGGCGACGGCAGCAGCGGCATCGGGCACCCTGCTGGAGGAGTTTAACAGCGGCAAACTGAGTCCTGGGGAGGCCAGCAATACGCTGCCCATCTTCCTCAGCGAGCCGGAGAGCGTTTTTGTGGTCAAGAACCGACCGGCCATCCTCAAGTGCAAGGCCTCGCACTCGCTGCAGGTGATCTTCAAGTGCAGCGGCAGCTCACAGCCCCCGCCCTCAACGCACGAGACTCATGTGGATCCCCACACCGGGGTCAACATGGAGGAGGTTACCGCCACCATACACAGGGACCTGGTGGACGAGTTCTTTGGGGATGGGCCCTTCAAGTGCGAGTGCCACGCCTGGTCGTCGCGTGGCGTGGTCAAGAGCCAGGCGGCCACCGTGCACATAGCCTGTGAGTACACTTTAATTATTTCCCCAAAAAATTTTATATAAATATTCCACCTAAATATATATTTATAAATTCACTTTGGCTTTGGCTTTAAGCCTTTTTAATTGCAAAATCAGGCAACTGCCATAGGAAATAATTAATTTAATTGCCTATTAAAAGCCTTGCTTTGCTAATAACACATTTTAAATATTAAATTAAAAAGTCTATTGGTTCATTTTTGGTTTGCCTGTTAAATTCATAAATTTTGATTGAGTTTGTTTCAATCAGAAATGTTTTATTAATGGCCAACACACACAATTAAATAGTTAAATTAAGGTCAGGCGATCAAATAAATTTATGCAAGGCAAGACCAGGGCAGTCTTTAATGACTTTTAATGGAAAGGAAAAGCATTTTTAATTTAATTTTTTTACTCAAGAAAAAGAGTCATGGTTATTCCAAGGAAGTTTACAGTTTATGCAGCCATAAAATGTTTTTTTTTTTAATGCTTTTATTTAATTAAACTGTTTGAAAGAGTAAACTAAAGTTTTTCCTTTACAAAATATCTTAATTTATTTTTAAATACTTTAATCAATTATAATATTTACACTTTAAATTTGTATTAAATGCAATTAATATTAAATAAAACACATTTCAAGTGTACCCTTCCCTTGCACTTAACACATGTAATACACCTTAGTCCTTGGGGGTTGGCTTCCTGTCAACAGGACCGACCCTCGCTTAGCCTTACCCCTATTATCGGTATCTGGAATCTACATCGGTATCCGCATCTGTCCCTTTTTTCACCACCATCGCCACTATAGATATTCGCAAGTCCTTCAACCAGTCGCCCACCTCGCTGCGCCTGGAGCTGGGCAGCCGGGCGGAACTGCGCTGCGAGCCACCCGGCGGCTTCCCCGAACCGAAGCTCACCTGGCACAAGAACAACGCGGTCATCACCGCGGAAAGCGAGCCCGGGATCAGCGTTACGGGCGGCGTACTCACCTTCCGCCAGGTGGCACTCCAGCACATGGCCAACTACAGCTGCAGTGCGGAGAATATAGCCGGCAGACGCATCTCCGATTCCGCGGTCCTCATCGTTTATGGTCAGTATATATATGTATATATGTATATAGCTGATGGCTATAACTGGGGAAAATGAATTTAAAAGCGACATATTTTTACTCGGTATTTGGCAGGGGAAAAAAGGGTTTATTCGTTTTAAGGATATTTTTATTTAAGGAGTACATTTTTTATATAAGAAGAAAAAATATGGTAAAGGGAAAGTTGAGTATAGGAAAAATCTACAGATATAACAAATTAAATTCAGATTTATTCAAAATTAAACAAGAAACCTTTTAAAGTTTAAAATTCTTCAAGTATTAAGCAAAGAGAAAAAGTATCGTAAACCCTCAAAAGTAGGCAATAAAATCTTATAGGCAACCCTTAAAGGTCCTGTAAAATTTTATAGCCACTTTAAGCCACAAATTTCAACTGATTTTAAATCAAAATAGTTTCCCTTTAGTACCGAGTAACCCCTAGTCGTGTCTTTATCATTTTTTTTATGCTCTTAATTGTTCAATTTTTGATTCCAATTCCACAGTGAACGGCGGCTGGAGCACCTGGAGTCCATGGCGCGAGTGCAAGTGTGCGGGCAAGCCGAGCCAGGGACGAAAGCGGTCGCGTACCTGCAACAATCCGATGCCGCTTAATGGGGGCGCCCAGTGTCCGGGCCCCCAGATCCAGAAGTCCGCCGACTGCGCCGCCTGTCCAGGTATGTAGCTGCGTTGCGGTCATCCGCAAAATTGTGGGTGGCTGTGAATTGCGGCCAACACGCCCACAATGCGGGCTCGGGAATGCCTCGTTCCGGATTCCGGATGCCGGAAATGGGGGGATGCTTTAAGGCGGTTGTAAAGCAGCAGCGAAATTGTCAATTTAAATGGCATTTGCGGCCAGGACGCCACCTGCACATGGCCCCAGTAAGTCCTCTCGCGCCCCGCTGACTCTGTCGATACATCTCCTGGAGCGTCGTGAACAACGCGTACTTTTTCACACCACAGCCTCGAGGAGAATGGAAATGGGAATGGGAGGCATTGCGTGGTAAGGACAGTAGTCCAAAAACACAAAGCACTGCACAACGCAAAAGTTCAGGGGGTGTTACAATAAAAAAAGAGAATAAGAACCCAGGCCAGATAAGCTTTTAGGGTCAGTACGAAGTGGGAATACACTGGGGATTCTCCAGCGATTATCATAATCCAAATGGGCCAGGACTTTACATGCATAAATGATCTGAATTATATGGGACTTATGCCTTAGAATACTAATGTTGTTAGGCCGAATAAATCAATATATAATTTATAATCAATGTAGAGGCTTTAAGGTGGTTAAATTATTGAATTTTTTAAGGGTTTAAGAGTTGTTTAGGTTTTAAACAACTTGACAAATTTCTATTAATTACATTAACTTTAATTTTTACAACATAAAATTCTGAAATTCTGAAACCTGTTATTTTTATTTATAAATTAATACCAAATAATTTACTTTACACAAGATTTATGCCATGATTTTAGCCAGTTTTTCAAGCAAACAAATCTATGTCTTGTTATTAATTTTTCCATATTTTTGTTTCATTTTGAAATCCAAAAGAAATATCACAAGAATTTCTTTTCCCTAAGCTTATAATCCCGCAAAGCCCAATATTATGTTGAGCTAAGCTCCTCGGCTCAGCGTTATTATTTACGAGTGGAAAGATATCAAGTAGAGAAGTATATATACTATATGTATATATATCTAGAGACCTAAAAGCAGCCCCTCGATATAGTCACCATGCCCGGCGCGAACAATGGCATAATACATTTTTGAGTGAGTGCCGAGTATTTCATTTTAAACACGCATTCGGCTGCCGTTGGTGCCTTGGACCGACGACAGATATCTCCACATGCATATATAGAGAGATGGATAGATTGGGTCCCAGCAGGAGAAGAGACTGGGAGGGGGAACTGGAGGCAGCTCCCTCCATCGACTAAATGGTGACAAAGGCGATGGATATTCAAGGGGGAAGGGAGCGAGCACACAGAGATACTGCCGAGGATGAGGATAAAATCGGTGGTGGCTATGGGGCGGCTCTCTTTTTGACAGACGCACGGGCGGCATGTGTTTGAGACTCTTCACTTTTATTCATGTAAATTTATTGTATTGCATTGTATTGTAGTGGGATCCCTAGGATACTTGGCCAGACCCAGGGCCCAGAGCCCAGAAGCCCGTCAAGTCGCAGCACAGCGGGCGCAGGCAATGAGCAATTGTTGACAGACGAGCGGGGCAAATTGGGAGCTGGGATGAGGGGAATACTCAGGGAAAATGGGGGGGAAACTCAGTCCCAGACTCCCGGTCTTTTCTATGAAAAGTGTGTCATAAAATTAATTTTAAATTTCGCTTGGCTTTCGTTTTTTTCCGTCGACTCTTCATCCCCATGGAACCGTGTCAACCTTATGGTCCTGCTGCTGCCACGCCCATCAACGCCGCCCGTGATTACGCTGTCGCCTGCCAACAACAGAGGACACTCAAATCGTCAGTCCTGATGGATTTGACATTTCGTCGAGTAAGCGCAGTAAGTTGAACCGAAAGCCCTGACAATGTGCATTTCCCTCAAAGCGAAAAGGCTTTTCAGGACAGATCCTGCCTCCTATTTTGGGTGGGGACATGGCCTTCCCTTCTGTTCCATTCGAGCTGTTAAACTTGAATGCTTAACGAGCCGACGACAGTTAAATTTTTTAGTTGGGGGTTACAACATATCCACATCCAAATCCACATCCACTGGGGGCCTTCACAATCCAATAAACAATCGTGTTAAACCGAACCGGCGGCGGCATCAGCATCCAACCAAGCGTGGCGTCATTCGTTTCGGGTTCTTCAGAGGGTTTCCCCAGAAAAATAAAAAAAACTATATAAACTTTAACTGACTTTAACTGGAGTGACGTCACTGCGACACGAGTATCTCGCAGCAACTTAAAAATCACTTACCACGATTTACGCTCTCCCTGATTCATGCAACAGTCCTTGTCGTTGTCTGGCGGGGGTCGAAAAGGATACGCCATCCTTGGGGATGGCTATTGACAGGATGGGCACACGGACATGGGCATGGGGATGAGGATGCGTCAAAGGTTGAGGGGGGGGAGGAGGACAAAAACTAAATGCCAGGCAATGTGATGATGGCTGGCGACAAGTCCGGAATTCAGTGCGCCCCTTTTATTTTTTTGTTGGGGGTGGTTTTATGTTTCCAAAACAGGAAGTGCCAAATGCCGATGTATTTATACCAGTATGTGTGTTCACTGAGGGAAAAACTATATGGAAAATGGCAGCGGAAAAAGGAAATTGAGTCATTGGGATAATAAGTTGTCAAATGATTTGTTTTATTTATTAATTTTGATATTTATTTAAAGAAGTATTTCATTAATGAAAGTCCTTATAGTAATAAGTTTTCAAAGAGTAAAAAGAAACAATAAATTAATGATAAATAAATAGAAAGTAAAGAGTATAAAGTTAAAAGAGTTTTTAACTAAAATTACTATGAAATAAATAGAAAGAACATATAAAGGATATTTCTTCTAGTAAAACAGATTTTAAACTATATTTTCTCTGCATAAAAACTTGTTTTCTTAAAAGAAAAATATATTTAATTATTGTTAACTTGCATTCCTTTTTAATATTTATAAAGTTTGTATTAATTTTAGCACTAATTTTCCCTTAGTGTCTGCCTGTCGAACATATATTTCAGCTGCTGCCATAGGCATGCATCGCGTTCCACGGACATTTTGGGCTTTTTGTTTAGCTTTCGGACTTTCCGCTCTCCCACTCCAGCTGGTGAAGAAGGAAAAGCAGGGAAATTGAAATAGCAAAGAAAATGCGAAAATAGAAAAGCATTAAAATGACAATCACTTTTCCCACACCCAACCTACACCCACACCCACGCGCCGCACACAAACCCCAAAAATCAACAGTGGCGTCGTCACTCAGAGATATCTTAAAAATGGGGGGAGAAATGGCCAGAGAAGAGCCACTAATTTTATGGTGGGAACAAACTTTCGATTTCTCCCCGAGGAGCATCTATTAGGCCGTAATTGAAGCGGTTGGCAAAGGGGATCCAGGCCTTGTCCCTGCCCTGACTCTGAGGTTGATATATGACCCGGGGAGTGCCGCTGTCGGGAATGTGTGCTAAATCATGTTAATATGACTTTTGATTTCTAAACTGCCTTTTTCTCCTTTCTCCTCCCTTTCAGTGGCTCGCTGGTCGCCGTGGAGTGACTGGAGCATCTGCTCCGCGGAGTGCATTCAAGTGCGTCGCAGGAAGTGCCTGAGTCAGGGCCTCCAGACACCAAATCCCGATGGCGACGAGAGCAGCGAACTGCTATTGGGCTCCGGCGTGGGCATGGCCGCACTCATCGCCTCCTCCGGTGGAGGAAGCCCCGGCGAGCCAGCTGCTGGCTCCAGCAGCTCCTCCGACAGTATCACAGGATATGGCAAATCATTGTGCAGCGGAAAGGATATACAGACAGCCGAATGCCGCGGCGAACAGTGCCAGATTGGCAAGGATGGTGAGTGTGCCAGTGACAAGGATGAATGCCAGGGCAGGCAGCAACAAAGTAGACAGTTAGACAACAATAACAGCCAGGCCAGAAACGGAATCAGCAGCCAGGACACACAGAACCCTTGCCGCACAAAAGCCGAGCACTCAGCGCTGATTGTCACAATGGGAAATTAACCAAGTGCATTTGTTTGTGCACGGCCACGGGCTTATTTATATATATAAGTCCCTGGAAGTATAGTATAGAAAGTGTATGCCAGGGACAGTTCACCCCGGGAGGTGGCCCCCAGCTCTGTAAACTCTCAACTTCCGACGCCCAATCGAAGGAAGAAGGGTCGCAAATCAATCGCAGCAGCACTTGGAATTGAGATTTAAGTGGGGAGTCTCCGGCCCTGTGGGTTTATGTGCTTTGCCAGATAATTAGGCGTGCGGCAAAGACAGCAGCAGCATCAGCCATCCATCCACCCCCCTTTTTGTCCCTTTTGCCACCCCAAAATCTGAGCTTTTCCCGTGTCATTGTTGCTGTTTGCCATTCGATTTTCAACGGGGGAGCTGTGCCTGTGCCGAGTGTGCGATTGACCCAACTCAAACATAGTTTCGTGCGGTCCATGGGGATCAATTAGATGGCTGTCACAGTGTGTAATTGAAAGGATCAGGCTTCAGGATCAGGGGACAAGCACAGGAGCTCTTGCCCGATTTGCTTTTGGGGGGGAGATTTTGGCAGGTTTGTCTTTTATTTGATTGCCGTGCTGAAAAGTTTACGAAGAGTGTGTGTGGGATGTGTGCAAGCTTATTTTCGATTCTATTACGATTCACCAAAGGCAAAGCCAAAGCCAATCCAATCCTGGGGGTTCCCTGGGGCCACCGATACCTGCGGCCTCATCATGGTCCCATTGTCAGCAGCCCGTACTCAGCCATCTGATATTAAAAGCGTATTTGTCAGGCCAAGGAGACGAGACGTTGTCCCCTTTTGATGTCCCTTGCAGGAGGGGATTTTCGAAAAGAGAAATGTAAAAAAACAGCATGCAAAATGCACAAAAGCAAAGGGAAAACGAAAGCCCCGAGATGTATCCCAGTTGGGGATGCTGCTACGGCTGTTTCCGATGCTGCCGCTGATTTACAGCGAATATAATTGCTCATTTCATACATTGTATAATGCGTCCACCCACTCAGTCAGTCAGTCACTCATTTCCCCACCGAAAACGTAACCGGCTCCGTCTCCGAATCCCTTCTGGAGCGGAGTAGCAAGTACTATACGGTATAATAATCATAATATATACAGAGTAATTCCTTGCGCTGCAGCGATTCCTTTTTCGCCAACAACCAGTCACCGCCAGCGCCCGGCAACAATGACGACAACAATCACAGCAACGGAAACAGGCAGCGCAACAATGGGAGTCCAACCGAGTGGGAGTGGGTTTTCCATTGGGTATGGTGGAGATCTTTGCCGGGGATGGGTACCGGGAGCTGTGCTGACTACGCTGCTGGCGACGGGGGGCCGGCGGCGAATAATAATGCGAAATAGACGTAGCTGGACTGGGGATGAGCATACAAACATAAAACATTAAATACAGACATACACTGCTCCAGCGCCAGATATACGGATACGCATGGCTGCTCCGGATTGATGACAATGGGTGGAGGTGGAGGAGGATGATGCAGAGGATGCCACCGCCGACCCTGTTTGGTTATGGAAAAGTTCGGTTCGGTTTCGGTTCGACTCGGTTTGGTTCGGTCCCCGGTTCAGTTTTTGGGTTGACTCAACGTCCATGAATGTGTGGATTTCGCTTGGCAGGCATCCTGAAAAGCACCGAGGGTGGCGGCGGATTTACGCAGAAAATTCTTGGTTTCTCCTCATTTTTTTTAATGCCCAAACACACAAAGATTGGCAATTGGAAAGGGAGATGCTCTGGGTGGCAGCATCTTGGTTCGAAATCGCAGAAATTGCAGGCAGAAAGGCAGGCTGGCAAGCAGGCTGGCTTTATTGCCATTCCGTTTTGTAGAAGGTGAATGGTTTCTGAAGGGCTACTTTCCAGGATGAGCTAGGAATTGCTCATTAGCTTGGCTGCTGGAACAAGAAAATAATATATATAGTAAAATATATAAACTTTTGAGTAAAAACTAGGACTTACTTCAATTAGCAATCATGTTCAAAGGGCCAATAAAAGTTGCTTGACTCTCTATGTACTTCAGAAACTTATGAGGTTGTTATCCTGCCTAAATTAACATAATAAAATATGTATTTTAAGTACTATTTTATAAATTTTAAAATAAGTTACCTCCGAGTGCTAAAACACTCTCTTTTGAGGTATATTACATAGGGTATAATCTGTAAACTCAGCAGTTTTATATGAATCCACAACGCTTGGCCATTGCAGATTTCGATTGGACCCTCTATCTGGGACTGGCCTTCATAACCGCGGTCTGCTTCGCCTTTGGTGCGGCCCTGATCTGCTGCGCCCGCCGTGGCATTCGCACCAATCCCCATTACAACATGGCCCGCTCAGGTGAGTTGAAACGGAAAGGAGTCTGCTTCATCCTGCGTCCCGACAGCAATTCTGATCAAATGTGTGTGTGTGTGTTTTCGATTCTGATTCCGCAGTAATGGACGCGGATTATATGCCCGGCGTGGTGGAAAAGAAGGAGATGCGCATGCACATCGAGGCCAGCAACATGGGCTACGATTACGTCAATCCCGGACATCGGTACTTGCCCAGCATGGGCATGGGCATTGGCTGCGGCGGCGGCGTCACCGAGCACCACTACGATGTGCCCAATCTCTCCGCCAAGTAAGTTCACAAATAAGCTGGAAATGTTATTAGTTTGCTTAGTGTATACATGTCCTTTTTATGTACTCGCTCATTGTATCCTTTGGAGTCGCGACTTGGTTACAATATGGTTACCCTTCCTTGACTTTGTTTACATTTTGGTTTATCCCTGTATTGTAATACTTGTATTTAAATAACTTTAAAGGTTAGTTTTTATATTTTTCCACATTTCATCTGGCTTAGTTAGGGACTAAACACTTGTTTAGTGCCCTTCTGTGTTGTATTTCCAAATTTTAATACTTTTTCCTGAAGAGGGCTTACATTTTGATTACATTTTTGAAGAATTATAATGTCTTTTTTTACGACTCTTGAGTCATGTTAAGTACGTCCTTAGTTATGATTCTTTTAATGTCCTTGCCAAGGCAACGAAATTACTTGCTTTCTGAGAAGAGTCTTTCAATTATTTGAGAAGTTGAAATATGTTATTTAATAGCCTCTTTAAAGTTAAGTATTAGGTTTGAATTCCATTCAGATTCAACAAGCAATATCTTCTTAATTAAATATTAATTTTGTTGTTTCTTGCAGCTACACCAATCCCATTGATCATATCAGCGTGGATTATTTGTCCGAAACCGGGGAGTCCTCCACTGCAGATACCTGTAAGTAAACTTTTGTTAATTTTAACTTGAAATAAAATATAATTTTATGATTTTATTTTATAGCCAACTCCACCTTTGATATGAACAACAAGCTCTCCATACTGAACGCCTCCAAGAGCAGCAGCTACGAGCTCTTGGGCCACTCCGGCGGGCAGCTTCGTCTGTATGGCGGCGAGCTGTTGCTCTTCGTGCCGGAGCATGCCATCGGCAAGCACACGAAGAAGCATGTGTCCCTGCTCCTGCTGAGCGATGAGTGCAGCCGGGTTTCCTGCGCCACCGAGAGCTCCATCCTGTGCAGCAGTGTGGTGCACAGTGCCCCGCGTAACTATAGCTTTGTGAAGCCGGTGATCCTGAAGATTCCGCACTGCCTGGTGGCCCCAGAGCAGTGGCATGTCCACATCTACCATGCGGATAGCGAGCATGACGAGCTGAGCGTGAACTGGCGACGAGCGGTGTCCGTGGGCGAGGAGACCATCAACACGCCCATGTTTGTGCAGTTGGAGTCGCGACATGTGTTCATCATGACGGAGCAGCTGGGCCACTTTGCCGTGGTGGCGGAACCAAGGATCCAGCAGCCCTCCATCAAGATGAAACTGCTGGCCTTTAGCCAGCACACGCCACCGAGCAGCGCCAACTGCAGTTTACGGATCTATGTGGTCAAGGATTTGCCCAACAGCCGCGACATCTGTGCCAACGTGGAGGCCAAGCTGGGCGGCAGTTTCCTGGGCGAGAGTCAGGTCTTTGCCTTCACCCTGAACAGCCGGAACCTCAATATCCGCGTGCGCAGCTCCGATGTGGAGGCAGCGGCTCCCTACGAGCACGCCATACCCTACCAGCACATCCTCAGCAACAACTCCATCCTGCATTGCGAGTTCAGCCTGCGGCGGCAGGACCAAACAACACTCTGCGTGGACTTTGGCCAGGGTAGCGAGGACGATGCGGATATATATACCTTCAACATTCCGGCCCACTCGCTGAGCGGCTCGGCGGAGGAACTGGCCTCCACCACGAACACCACCATCTCCATCGACCGGCAGGGCAACTATGTGAACGAGAGCTGTGTGATGGACTTTGTCCAGCTGCCGCATGCCACAAAGCGGCTGATCTGCGCCGCTCTGGATCCGCCACGGGCCGACGAGCGCGACTGGCGGTTGCTGGCCAAGAAGCTCAATACGGACCGGTATATCGCCTATTTTGCCACGAAGGCCTCGCCCACCGAACAGATCCTGAACCTGTGGGAGTGTCGGGCGAATAGCAGCCCCGGTAATAGTTCCAACTCGGTTTCGCACACGATAATGAACCTGTTGCTCACGCTCAAGGAAATGGGACGCCAGGATGTGCTGGACATAATCGTGGAGACGATTGGTCCGCTGTGGTTCTAAAAAGTGTGCCATGGGATAATATCCTCTGTTTCAAATGCGGCTATAGTGCCAAAAAGAGATATAGAAATAGGGAGTGATACTTGGAACAAACTAAGCGTTGATTTTCTTTGTTGATTTTTGCTAAAACTTTTCCCCCTCTTTCAACACCAATGAATGAATATGAATATCTTTAATATAATTCCCTTTAATGTATTTGAATGTTCCCAAAGAATTACTTACAACACCTAAGAACTGAAGAACCACCTGCAAAGTTTGTTAACGTGTTTAATATTGGTAAAAGCAGCAGCAGTCCCCATTGTTGTTGAAAACAAAAATGTTCATGAGTTGCCTTTTATTTACAAAATGTATGAACGACGACACGAAACGAAAACTGGATAAACTTGAATCGAAATGAAGGAAAATTTGAATCAAAGTGTAGCCTGTAGTCATTAGTTTTTAAGTTAAGACGGTAACTTGCTCAACGAACACTGTTCCCTATGGGTGCCATGCATTTTATACACTAAACCAGGACGGAGGAAGCGGAAGCGAAGGGTAGAGATTAATTATACTTGTGGCTTAGCAAACTTATAGTTTTAAACACTAAACTGTAGTATTATGTACGATATGGCAGCTGTAAGATACGAGTGCAGGATCTGTGGCAAAATATATATCTAGAGTTAAGTTATGGGGGCGACCTCCTCCATATATGTATGCCTGAGTTGTAAACTGTTTTGCCAAATCGTTGAATTTCTCAGCCGACTCTAGTTAATGGTGGACAGCATTTAGTTATCAAACCTAAGCACACAATATACGAAAGTCTTTATAATAACAAGATGCATAAACAGCTTGTCATTATAGGGCCTTTACATATAGCCATACGTATGTAGCCTCTCATATATATACCGCGTATTTGTATATTTAGTGTACGTACAACATAGTTATAGTTACGAAAAAGAATAGAAAACAAAACGAGTAGCTTGTTAGACATACTCAAGTGATAACCTTTGTATTTGTCTTTAGTTGTAAGTCTGATCCTGTCGTTTAATCGTTAATCAATTAAGCAACGTATACTTAGTGGCCCCGCAAGCAGAAAAGAGAAGAGTTCGATGAATAAAAATGGAAATACAAATAAAAACTGCAACAATAATCAAAGGCAGGACTTTAATTAAAAATCTTTAAGCTACCTTACTGGCCGGATCATCCTCCTCATCTTCATCGTTGTCCATTAACATGCTGATATTAATTAAATGACGCATAGTAGGTCGGCCATGTGGGCAATTCTGTAAATTGTGCATTTAAATTTCAGGGATTCAAATATTAATTTGGGGTTTAAAAGCTCACCCATGGTTGATCGATTTCCCCCATTTGTGTTATAAGTCGCCTCATTGTCGTCGTGCGATTAAGAGCCGTGCCAATCATCACAGATTTCCGGCACGCCCGCGAAGCGAACATGGCACGCACCCGAGATGGCCGACAAATTGTGCCTTCGGGTGCATCCTGCAGCATAAAAATGAGCTCATCGATGTCCTCCTTGCCAAATTCCCAGCGGCGGCTATGCGGTTTGCCCAGCAAACGCACCTTCTTAGTGGGGGGAGCTGAAATTCAACTATGTGTTACCATATCCTGTCACTCTTCGTCCTTAGTCTTACCCTCCTGATTGATCTCGAACTTGAAACCATTCTTCTCGAAGACCGGTAGGTGATCAATGAGCACCATTTCATTCACCGCCGTCAGATCCAGCAATTGGGGCACCGCCAAGCGCTGATACTCCAGCTGAGTGCTGCGTTGCAAGGTCTCAAAGTTGTACTTCTCATCGGTGGCATGCTGGTCCACAATGAAGAGGTCATCCTCCAGTTTGACAATGATGAAGCCCAGATTGAACTGTCCAATGATTTCCATGCGGACAAAATCCTCTTTCCCAATTTCCCGCTGCAATTCCGCCTCTGCGTTGTTGTTTTGATTCGGATTAATCTCACTTTTGAAGCGCAGGCGCTGCAACTTGGCACGCGACCGCCGTTCTCGCTGCTGCTGCTCTTGGGCTTTCATGGAGGAAGCTATCTCCTCCAAGGTAATGTGGAGCTCGCTACTGGCAAAGTTGTTGGCGGGTCCCTCTTCCACATCCTCCTCTTTATCAAATTCTATGCGCGTGGGAAGTTCAATGCCATCGTCCTCGTCGTCATCGCAGGATTCTACTGTTTCTTCGGATAACTGCGAGGAAATGGGAGGATCTTCCGGCTTAGACTCCGGCTTAGGCAGCATCTTCACTTCGGGCTTAAATTCTGCTATGCTACGACGGCTTTTCACTGGCGTCAGGACCTTACAATCAATGCGAGCTGCCTTGGCAGGCTGCGTCAAAAGATCGTAGGCTGAAAAATATAAGATTCTATATAAATCCTTCTCTGCTTTCCTCAGACTCACCTTCCGACTCCTTGGCCAGCTCCTTTAAATTAACGAAACTGTCATCAAGGTTGGCCTGCTCCTTTTTCTCCTTCGTCTTTTCCATATCACTCTCCTCGGATTGCTCTGATGGCTCCTTTGGCGACTCTTGACTAAGGAAATTATGTATTTTTTGCATTTTCATGGACCTTGTGGCCAACTGCTCGGTTTCGCTGCAGCGACGCTTGGCAGGAGCCGGTGGAGCTATGCCCTTGGTATCGCCAGTGCGCCGCCATTGGGTGAGTACGTCAATGAACCGCTGCGAAGAACTAATGGGCACCTTTTCAGCCTCTTCTTCCTCGAGCTTGGTTTCCTCCTCTGTTTTTAGCTTGGTTTCCACGTCAAGTGCTTCAGGCGGTTCTATTATCTCCCCCTTGGGCTTCACTTTAGGTTCCAGCATGCTTACAATGGTTGTATTTTGCATCTGAAACGTAGCCGGTGTTTGGCCAAAGGTGTCCAGCAGGGATTTCTTCAAAGCCAACAGCAGAATCCTTTCGTTGTTAATCAGCAACTGTCGCTTATCGGGCGTGAGATTCACATCTACATCGGAGCGGGCAGTGACAATGTTAAGGTAGATGAAGGGCTGCTGCTGGACATTATAGCGATGGTACATCTCGTTCATTACTTTGGCTATCTGGAAAGGTAAATTAACTAAAACATACTTTCAATTGCAGTCCATTTTACGCACATTCTTGGGATCACAGGGTCTTGCGTTAACAAAAAAGAACTGCCGATCTCTGCTGGATCGCCCCGCTCCATGGCGGCAGCTGGATATGTAGCCCTCCAGCTGAAAGTCGGCTTGATTAAGACGCTCCACATCCTCGGAGGTGAACTGCGTGCAGGTGGTGGTGTCGGCGGCATCGACGGAGGCGTCCAGGTCAGCTCGCAGCCCCGCTTCGCTAAGCTGACCTTGCTCGAAGGGTGACTTTAGCGGCACCAGCTCCGATGCCTGGCGTGCTCCAAAAATCGCCGAAATATTTGCCAAAACATCCTGACTGCCATGTGTCTGCAGGACTACAGTTTTGGCGCCTTTGGGAGTTTGATTGCTGCAAAGTATGCGCACGCCTTTGGTGACCAGGCAGTAGGCCTGCAGGATTTGACACATCTTGGTGAACTCCTTCTTGATATTTCGCGTAAAGTCACGCCGGCGTACAGGCAGAGTGGCAAAGAGATTGGACAGGGTGACGGTGGTGCCCACACCGCGGGCGCAGGGCGAACGCTTCTTGAACTTGCCTTCGTGGTCGAGTTCCACTTTGATTCCTGGTAGATAACAAGGTGGTATAGAAGAGTAGGAACTACCTTCAAGGTCTAGGACTCACCCACTTCTGTGGACTTGTGTCGCGTTTGGATGACCATGTCCGACAAGGCGCAAAGGGAACTCAGAGCTTCGCCTCGAAAACCAAAGGTTTCAACGCCCAGCAGGTCCACAAATTCCCGAATCTTCGAGGTGTGATACTTGGCAGCTTTAAATATAGTCATTAACTAAAGATTTGATCGATTTAGACGTATTTTTGGATCATACTCATGCCCTCCAGATTGGCCTCCTCCACACCGCTGCCATTATCGCTGACCTCCACGCCTTGCAGCCCTTGATCCTTCAGCTTAATCTCCACCAGAGTGGCACCAGCATCTATGGAGTTCTCCACCAGCTCCTTGACAGCCACCGCCAAGCTTAGCACCACCTGTGGACGGAATGAGTAGAAGATTAAAAACTCCAAACATAAGCCCGCCAATTGATTTACCTGTCCAGAGCAGATTTTGTGCACTGTATCCTTGGCGATGGCCTTGATTTGGCCCGAGGCGGCTGTAGTGGGTGCCGGGATATCTGCTGCATCCTCTTGTTCTTCTGTTTGGTCGTCTTTATCCATTGATTTAGGGAATAATAACAAAAATTATCTTCAAGTCTGCCGGTTGAGCGGGTTTGTTTTGGCTTGTTGGGCTGCCAACTCGTGTGGAATGTGTGTCTTGCCACCAAATACTTTGTTGCGATAGATGAAACGCAAAAATCGCATGCTATATTTTGTAGCTAGAGAATTTTTCCAAACTGAAATAGTCGAAATAATTAATTAATTTAATTTAATTTTAAATTTGTAACTTTAAAAGCTGAATTGTTTATCTGCAAAAAACCCAACCTAGAAAAATTAGAGAATTAAAATAAATGGATATTTGACTCAGCTATAATCGATTTCCCATTTGATCTCATAAATCAAAGCTACACACACTTCGGATTTCATTTCATATCTAATAAATTATTTTTATTTTATTTATTTTGATTACTATGTATTAATATTTAACTCATAACGGTATAGGCAACAACTAATGTTTCCCCTCTGGTCTGGACAGGAGGCAGAGCATGAGCTTCGGGTTGTACGGATTTCATAACCAAATATCCGTCTTCATTTACCATTAACGGTGTTCCCAGAATTTCTGGAGCTATATTTCCCTCAAGTGGTGAACTACATTGATGACTGATTGTTGAAATTTTTTCCTTGGGTTGAAAATATGGCAGTTCAACTCTGATGGCCGCCATGTATCGTATTTTAAAATACATTTTGAAGCAAAGGACGTACACTGCGAGGAAGATGAGCATGGCAGAGCCAACGATGACCACCAAATGCCCAATACCTTTTGTAGGTGCGGGAGAGCTCCACACAAGACCTCCACTGGTTCCGTCGCTGTAATCCGCTACCATGGCCAAGTGATAAGATGACTTTGACTTGCCAAACTGGAAACCAGACCTATATGTCTCCAGGCTGTCGGTTAGCATGGGTTCTCGGTCGTCGCACCAACTGGAGTTTCTGCTGGACTTAAGGCACGAGTAAACGGTGTAGCCAACGAGACAACTACTATCCTTGGGGGCATCCCAGCGGATGGTCTTGATTGCGTCGTCGTAAAACACATTCTGAGGCTGCTTTTGTTGGGCATTAGTAAGGATGGGCACCTGCAGATGGCTGCTGCTCCAAGAGCTTCCCCAGTAGTTCTCACTTTGAATAGTGAGGTTGGCTGGCAGCTCGGGGTTCCACTTGCTATAAATAGCAAAATCTCGACCGACTACCGAAGCCAAGTTGCTGAAAGTGAAGGAAGTGAGGTGAAAATTCAGATGTATTCAAATCTAAGCTTACTGAAAACTTACCCACTGCTTGCATTCACTGTGTACCACATGTCCTTGGAACAGAACTCCCACACATCCAGTGGCTGCCAATAGATGTGCAGCTCTTCCTTTTTCGGGTTGTGATAGAATCCCTTAAACTGTGGAGGGCGTTGGGGAAGAGGATAGGTCACATTCTTTTGCGTTTCAGTTGTCCATTCTGGCACTTCCATTTGCGCCAATGTTAGGTTGAACTCCTCAACCAGCTCTTCTTGGGAGATCCCGCCCAATCGGAGCTGAAACTTGTGACTCGAAATCTTGCCAAATTTGGTTTCTCGGAGTCCCTCATAGAGGCACCGAATCTGAGTTCCATTGTAGCCCGCCAGCTGGCACCGCACTGTTGCCGCGTCATCCAAAGTCAGATTGCTCTGTATAACTTGCCACTTAGTCACCGGTCCCAGCTGATCGAAGCCGCACACCAAGCGATCTCTGCATGTCTGCCACTGACACCCAAAGTTCTCAATGGGACTAAGGCCCGCCTCCGTCCCAGACAGCAGTGCCAGCATCGCTATCAGGTCTAGGAGAAGTGTTCTCCTCTCCATGGCACAGGCTACTGATTAATCGTAAAACAAACAAAAGTTTAAGAGGCTGAAATACCAAATAAAAAGTTAGCTGATAGCGGCGGCAGGCTAAAATCAATTCAGATTATTCCACTGTTTGTTCAAACAAGACTGATTGTTGCCATTTAGAAAGAAGATTTGGGAAACGTCAACATTTATTGGAATTATTTTGGTATATAAATATATGATAAAGAATATAAATATATATATGAATACATAAATCTTTCGAAGTCGGTTATTTCCCTGGGGAATCTTTTCATCAAGCTGACGATAAGTTTCTATTTCATTTCATTTATTTATTGGACATACTACCATTGGTCTAGTTGAATGAATAAAACCATTAAACATCAAGTAATTAAGTACATATATTAAAAGCAGATTAGTTATCCATTTAACCGATCTGTACAAAATATAACAGTCTATAGCCCGGTGGCAATCAGTTGAAATAATGCAACGTTCAGGTTTGGTTTTA
>VNJN01002673.1:0-10253 GCA_008042485.1 Drosophila mayri | reverse complement strand
GCATTTCGAAAAGTATTTCTTCCGATTCGACGTTTTAAGTCCCCCCAAAGGTTTTCGATCGGATTTAAGTCCGGAGACTGGCTTGGCCAACTCATAACGGCCACGTCGTTCTCAGCAAACCAATCCTTGACCAGCTTTGAGGTGTGTTTTGGGTCGTTGTCTTGTTGAAAGACCCATCGTAGGGGCATGTTTTCCTCAGCATATGGTAGCATGACGTCGGATAATATACTTCTATACCCAAATCGGGTCATAGTATCCGTAATGCGATGAATAGGACCAACGCCATGCCAAGAAAAACAGCCCCAAACCATTATGCATCCGCCTCCGTGCTTAACGGTCTTCTTCGTGTACCGGGCTTCGAATTCTTTGCCTTTTGGACGTCTTACATATCGTCTGGAGTCATTACCAAAAAGATTTATCTTTGTTTCGTCGCTCCATAAAATATTATTCCATTTTTTAGAGGCTTCTGGTCCAGACCATTCCAAGTGATTTTGAGCAAACTGTCGCCTCGTCTTCAAATTTTTTTCTCGAAGCATTGGAACTTTTCGGGCTACATATCCTGGTAGACCTGCATCTTTAAGTCGACGTCGAACCGTTCGAAATGAAATTTCATTTCCAACTTCCGCGGCAATGGCCTTGGAAGACATAAAGGGATCCTTTTTTGAAGTCTAACGACGCGAGTGTCCGTTGCTTGTGAAGATTTCTTCTTCCGTCCACGTTTTTCAGCATTAGTTTTTGGTTTTAATGCATATAGTGATATATAGGAATAAAATACATACGCCTAGCCGCAGTGAATTTCTTTCTGTTCTAAAGTGCAAAGTGCTTTGCCAATATTTGGCCCTTTACATAGTTTTTTCACTGTGATCCGCTAGTTTTCCAAGCGTACATACATACATTCATATAAATTAATATATGTGCATATATATTACAAACAAAAATACCTTTCACATATCCAAGTCCGGCACTAAACTGCATGTCCAAGAACCACAAATTACAAGAATTAATAAATTATTAAATTAAATAAATAAACACATTATACACATATACAGTGGAAAATATTTCCCCAAAAATACAACCATATATATATACATACATTTATAAAACTAATTACTTTAATTATTAAAACAGCAATTTATAAGTAAACCAAAAATATTCATCCGCATATACATATACATATATCCCCTTTTGATTAACTTACAGACACACATATTCGACATTAAATGGAAATTTTACATCCGAAAATTTTAATTATTTGCCATTTGAGAAAAACATATACCAATTTATATACATACAATATAAAAATAATAAAGAATAAAACAAACAAAGAAGCACATCAAAACCTA
The DNA here is from genome assembly GCA_008042485.1 of Drosophila mayri. Lineage (NCBI taxonomy): Eukaryota > Metazoa > Arthropoda > Insecta > Diptera > Drosophilidae > Drosophila > Drosophila mayri. Next base: position 8,910 of record VNJN01002673.1, on the reverse strand, counting down.
TAAAATTTTTTGTTCCAGCAATAAATAAATATTTATCGTTTTTATATACATATATCCAAAAATTAATTGGGTTTTATTTGCTATCCTGACATACATACATACAAACAAACAAACACATCCAATCCTAATTTTTTGCTCCAGCAATAAATAAATATTTATCGTTTTTATATACATATGTATATCCAAAAATTAATTGGGTTTTATTTGCTATCCTGATATATGTACATATATATTGGCATACATAAGCTTTCCGCTATTCTGCGAGCAGCCGAAAATTTTCATCCAACTATACATACATACATACACGGGCTGAGCTTAGCACTATTCTCCCTTCAGTACCAAAATTCCCTTCACGGATCTTTCCTCGATGCATGCCCGAAAAAAAAACAAATTGTGCGGCATGTCCGAAAAACAAAAACAAATTGTATAGGCTTCGTGAACAGAGGTCCGAAACGAAGCAGGCAAACAAAATTCGAACTGCATTCGGCTATTGTCGACGGCTCGCGAAGTTCGGGCAACGTATTTTTTGTTGTTTTCGAAGTCATTCCGTTCTGTCTCGTTCTCCTAATTGTCTTTTCATTCTCTTCTTCTGTTGTATTCACACGTGATCGCCTATTATGTAGTTTAAGTTGCGAAATAGTTTTTATAACATATGTATACGGTAGATAAAGTTATTTATACTTAATTAATGAATTCCTTTGCAGAACTGATATAAAAAGCATGGATATGACTTCAACCTAGACTGTTTAGGCTTGCGAAGTTTCTTTTCAGTTAAAAGTGTTATGTATGTATATATGCACAAACTGGAATTTTTAATTTAAATCTAACATTTTATTTACAGATTACAAACAATCCCGGAATGATCTTCAGTAGTCGGAGGAAACCCGTGGCAATTGGCGTTAATGCTAAAATAATGCTTACTACAATTTTACATAAATAAAAATATGAAATTGAAATAAAAAAGGAGCAAATTTTTTTAAGATTCCAGGGATTTTCTATAGGTTTTCTTTTGTGATTCCTTTAGGATTCTTTCCTGAATTGCCAGCAAATTCCCCGCTGATTTCACTTATAAATTCCCCATTCATTCCGATGTGAATTTACTTCGAAATTCCGGATGAATTCCTTGCAAGATTCATGCGGGATTTATGGAGGATTCCTCGGGTAGTACGAATTCCTCGATGCAGCCCGATTTTAAAATTTTTTGGTACGATTTTCACACTTGTTTCCTCCAACTTTCATTGAGGATTCACGTTTATTCCTTCATGATTCCTCCAACAATCATACATCCGCGGTACTGAAGGGAAGCAACGATACATACATACATACACACATATTGGGGAATTTATCTCGTCTCCGTTTTGTTCTTGTCTACGCCAGGTTCCTATTCCGGTGTTCCTAATAGGGGAAGGGGATCCTCCCGCCTTCTTGTCAAAGAGGAGTTTTTTTCCCCTTTAGGAGTTTCTGGACGCACCTTTTTTTCTTTCTATTCTTTTTCTGAGCTGGGAACCAATTGGATGCATTATACGAAATACCGCTGAAAGCTGAAATAAAAACCACCCAAGAGCATTTTCAATATTAAGGGATTCATACACACATCCACACACACGCACCCCCCACCAGAAACATTGGTCATTCGAGCCATATCTTCGAGGGATATTTTTCGGCAGCTAAGTACATACGCCATCTTTCACTAATCCATCTGCCGACAGCAATATTTCCATTCCAATCCTTTTCGTTGGCCGGCAGAAGGATTACATACATATGTACTTAACATCCGTAAATGCAGTTACTAACATACGTACATAGATCAGTTGGTTCCTAAATTCCACAGTCCACTTAATTCGTTCTTTTTACATACGTATGTGCATATCGATTTATAAATATATGTACATAATTCGACAAGTTCCTAAATTCTACAGTCCACTTAATTCGTTCTTTTATACATACGTACATATGTGCATATCGATTTATAAATACATATGTACATAATTAGACAGGTTCCTAAATTCCACATTCTACATTGTTTCGACATTTATAAATACATATACCATACATAAATCAACAGGTGTCCAAACTCTCAATATCACATACATATCTGCAATTACTTATTTAGCATATGTGCAAATCAACATAACATACATATGTATGTGCATATATGAAACTTTTCCATTCCGTTCCAACCTCTACCATATAGCACATACATATTGCAGTATTTAAAAATACCACCGTAACCGCGTATTCACACCATCTCATCGGTCGGTTCACCATCCTACATTACATATATTAATCGACGGTACTCAGATCACATAATCTTATCAGCATATCCTTGCGATCTCTATAAAAATACCACCGTAATCGCGTATTCACACCATCTCATCGGTCGGTTCACCATCCTACATTACATATATTAATCGATAGTACTCTGATCGGATTACCATCTCACATTCCTACTTCTGTTGACGGTACTTAGATCGGTTCACCATCATACATTACATATATTAATCGACGGTACTCAGATCACATAATCTTATCAGCATATCCTTGCGATTGATCACCCATATATTTTCCTTGTTCTTTTTTGGAAATTCCTGGTCTCTGTTATTTTTTATTTTATTTATTATTTTTTTTAAAACTTCCGCCAATTCTCTCAGTTTGTTAGTTTTTCTGCTCCGCGCTTAATCTACAAGACCTATAATTATGTCGGAAGCCGCGAGTAGACAGCAGCTAACTTCTAAAGATGCTGGTCAGAAGCAAGAAGGCACTCAGTTAGCGCCCTCAAAAGATGGAGTCCCAAAGAGGGATCCGAGCCCGAGGGACACAGGGGCCGGACCCTCAGGGAATTTACGATCAAGAACCAAAGCCCCCTTGGAAGTTGCGATGCTCGAGTTCATAGCAACTAGCGACCGTCTTAGTAAATTCGAAAGTCAAATTTTTGCGACATCCACTCAAGATCCCACTTCCTTTACCTTAAAGATCCGTCTGGAGCAAGTCCAGGCGTTATGGGACAAGGTTGAAAAGGAGTATGAAGTAGTTTCGAGAGTAGCCCTTCAAGAAGGAAGTAGTGGGAATATCCTAAATCTTCAGAACAAACATGAGCACTGTTACGGTGTTTACGAAAGGTGCGCTTCCAAGTTGACTGAAGAAATTGACCGTATGTCCAACTCCAATATACAAACATTATCCAATCCCCCCGTTGACGTGTTCCCCAGGGGTTGCCGTCTTCCACCATGCGACACAGAAATTTTTGACGGAGATTATCTACGCTGGCCGACCTTTCGTGACTTATTTACGGCTATTTACGTGAATAATTCCCGGCTAACTCCAGTAGAAAAATTATTCCACTTAAACGCCAAAACAAGCGGCGAAGCTCACGCCATTGTGGCCAAGTCGCCTCTCACCAATGTTGGTTTTCAATCCGCATGGTCGGCACTTCAAGATCGCTTTGAAAACAAGCGACTCTTAGTAAACAGTCAACTTAAAATTCTGTTCAATCTTCCAACAATACCAAGTGAGTCAGGCACAGCGTTAAAGAGTCTGCAAAGCACGGTTCAAGGGTGTTTGATAGCCCTTGAGCATTCAGAGGTCTCTACGGAGAATTGGGATTGCCTGTTAATTTTTATGTGCTCATCTAAGTTGCCGAAGATCACTCTCTCATTATGGGAGCAATCTTTGAGCAATAAAACAGAAATTCCAGCTTGGGAGGAAATGAACTCTTTCCTCGAAGAGAGATATCGCACTTTAGAGGCGATCGAAGATGTTCGACCCTCCATTTCCGGCCTTCAACAGTCGAGGGACCACAGGAGTGCCCCGCCGCGAAGAGTAATTTCATTTGAGACTCAAGTCGGACCACGGGCACGCTCCTGTGACCTCTGTACCAAAGAGCCACATCCTGTTTGGCTTTGCCCTCGATTCCTCCAGATGAGTCAGCCACAAAGAGCATCTTACATCAAGCAGAAGCGATTGCTTTGCTAAAGGGCATACTCTCCGGGAGTGCACAAGCAGACATAACTGTTTTACATGCAGAGGGCGACACAACACGTTGCTCCATAAAGACAATCCGTCTAATGCAGTCAGCACAGCGCCGGTTCATGATACCGGGCACCCCATTCCTAGCACTTCAGTACATTTTGCCTCCAATCAACAAGGTGATCTGTTGGGTACAGCAATTGTGCAAGTCTGTCTTTGATAGACTCAGGCTACGAAGGCACCTTTATTCCCGAAAGGCTTGCCAAACTGATCAAACTTTCCTTTCAAACTGTGCGAACTAGAATCACAGGGCTGAACCAAGCCTGCTCAGGAGTCTCACAAAAAATGTGTCATTTTCAAATGGGCAGCCCCGCCAAGCCAATGCTTAAAATCGACACATCGGCTTTAGTGCTGCCTAGTTTGGCCGGCAATCTGCCGACGAGCATTATTGATCGCAGCATCCTCGGGAGACTTCCAAATATACCATTGGCGGATCCACTATTTTTCCAACCTTCTCAAATTGATCTTCTACTAGGTGCGGATATTCTCCCGTCTGTCCTCCTGTCAGGATCAAAGTCAAACTTATGCGGGTCATTGTTAGGGCTGTCCACTGACACTAGCATGATCTCCACCTTTACCACACAGATATCCATCGAACCCGAACCTACCATGGAAACGCTTCTCACAAAATTTTGGGATGTGGAGGATCTTCCTGGTAGAGCAGTGAAGGAGTCTGACAAATTTTGCGAAGAGAACTTCGTTCGCACAACTACCAGGTCCCCTGACGGAAGGTATGTAGTATCCCTACCCTTCAAAGATGATGAACACATCAGTTTGGGACATTCCAGATCATTCGCTCTCGCACAGTTTCTAAGGAATGAGGCTCGCCTGAAAAGGGGCATGGTTCTCAAAGAGACCTATGACTCAGTAATCAGAACATACATAGATCTAGGCCATGTGAAGCCTCTGCCTCCAAATACGGGTACAATAAATTTCTATCTACCCCACCACGCGGTTTTTAAGCCCGAGAGTGCAACTACAAAGGTCTGTGTGGTTTTCAACGCATCTAGTCCTTCGTCAAACGGAAACAGTTTGAATGACATCCTCTATCCAGGGCCAGTAATTCAGTCTGATCTCACCCTTCAAATCCTTAAGTGGCGGATTTTCAAATTTGTTTTTAATGCCGACATCACCAAGATGTATCGGCAGATTCTGCTAAGCCCCGCTCACACTCCGTTTCAGAGAATCCTATTTCGAGATGATCAAGGGAACATTACAGATTATGAGCTTCAGACTGTCACGTTTTGAGTTAATTGTGCCCCTTTTTTGACGATGTCCGACGATGTAGAGCCCAATATCCACGTGCATCTCATATAATATCACATTATATGTACGTCGATGATGTGCTAGCAAGAGCTCATGCAAAGGATGAAGCAGTTTTAGCCATCCAGGAGCTGCGAGCAGCCTTGAGTTTAGCTGGTTTTCCTCTCCGAAAGTGGACATCAAATGAGCGAGAACTCTTGGAAGCACTTCCTTCAGATCACCAACTCTCGGGTGATTTCCTCGACATCGAAGAAGTTAGCACCACTAAAACGCTGGGAGTACGGTGGAACGCCACCGGGGATGAGTTCTATTTTGTCCCAATTGAGTTCACTATAAATGCGAGTCCTGCCGCAAATCGCAAGACACTTTGATCCAGCGGGATAGCTGTCTCCATTTGTCGTTCAGTTTAAAATCCTAATGCAGGATATTTGGTTAGCCAGTATTGGCTGGGATGAGCTTCTTCCCGCTTAACTACTGCAGCGTTGGCATGGTTTCCTTCGCAGCCATCGTTCCCTCTACAAAATTCAGACCGGGGGCAGAAGTCCAAATCCATGGTTTCTGTGACGCCTCCCAAAAGGCTTATGGTGCAGCGATATATGTTCGCATCCAGCGTGATGGCTTCATTTCCTCAAATCTTCTCGCTGAAAAAACTATTGTCGCCCCGGTCAAAACTGTTTCGATCCCGCGTCTAGAGCTGTGTGGCGCCGTCCTTCTTGCAGACTTGTGGAATGCAATTCTTCCTCACATTCCGTTCGACTGTGTAGAGTCCTTTCTGTGGACGGACTCCACTATTGTGTTGGCTTGGTTGAACAAGCCACCTTGCCAATGGACTTCCTTTGTGGCAAAGAAGTGACTAAAATCATTTCAAATACAGGCATCAGCCAATGGTCACATGTGCGTTCGGAGCACAACCCGGCAGATCTGGCCAGTCGTGGAGTAGCGGCTGAAGAGCTAGCTAGCAGTGAGCTATGTTGGCACGGCCCGTCATGGCTGACGCGTTCCTGCGTCCAGTTGTATCCTCAACCTCAATCCCTTCCTAGACTCAGAGGGCGTCATGAGATCATGCGGACGTTTGACGGCATCTGAATCGTTATCCTATGATGAACGTCATCCTGTCCTGTTGGCGTATCACTCCAAGTTCGCCGAGCTCCTGGTGTTTTTCACGCACCGTATTTCTCTACACGGAGGTAGTCAGCTGATGATTCGTCTTATCCGGACGAGATTTTGGATTCCGAAGCTGCGGAACCTCAACAAACGAGTGACCACGACCTGCAAGGTGTGTCTAATTCACCGGAAAAAAGTGAAAGAGCAACTGATTTGTAGATTACCTAAGCCCAGAAGCACATTTTCGCGATCCTTCACGCATACAGTGCTCGACTTTGCTGGACCGTTCGATGTAAAGAGTTACATAGGTCGCACGTGCCGAATTACCAAAGGCTATGTGTGCGTCTTCGTATGCTTTAGTACAAAGGCCATTTATTTAGAAGCTACCTCCGACTTAATTACGGAAAGATTTCTCGAAGCCTTCTCAAGGTTCGCGGACAGAAGAGGATGTCCTCTCCATCTCTACTCCGACAATGGGAAGACATTTGTGGGTGCGGAGAAAGCCCTGACTAAAGACTTCCTCGCTGGACTTAAAGACCAAACTACCGCGTCGTTCAGCCATCAGAGCCTATCCTGGCATTTCAATCCTGCAGGCGCCCCTAACATGGGAGGCCTTTGGGAGGCAGGAGTCAAGAGTTTTAAGACTCATTTTTACAAGACGACAGGCAACTTCAAATATACCTTGGAAGAGCTATCCACTCTTCTTTGTCGGATAGAAGCCTGTCTCAACTCCAGGCCAATGTCAGCGATGTCAGAAGATCCATGCGATATCCTCGCGCTCACTCCTGGCCATTTTTTGACTAACGGCCCTCTACTTGTACCCGCCGAACCCTCCATAACCGGCGAGCCAAGTTCTATCCTGAACCGACTATTTCTCTTCGTAGCGGACGGTCGTGTTTTTTATTTTGCGCTCCGGCTTTTGTGTTCATTTTGAATTTAAACCACCGGGCTTTCCTCTAAATTATCACTTAATATCAATAATAATATACCGTCGTGCTACCGCGCGTGCATGCACTTTTCTGTGTAATTAATTTTCATTAATAATTACTTTTTAGTTTTGTGCTAAGACGGTAATCTTATCTTAATTTTCTCCTCTTTGCCTTGTACCGTTTTTATTTTCTTTCTCCCCTGCTTGAGTGCCGTTTGCTATAAGCTGCATCTAAGCTGTTCATAGCTCTCATCGCTTTTGTGATTTCTGCTGCTCAAATTCCAACTCTTGCGATCTTTTGTTCTATCTCCTTATCTTTACTTTTTTGGTATTAATAGTGTGCACAGTGGTCTAGGTTTGATGACCATGTCCCAGAATATTGTCTGTGTTATAAAAAAAATGCCAAAAAAATGTTTTGGCAGAACAGCCCTGTTTCCATTGCTGGCTTTGCGAGGCAACGAAGTAAAGAGAGTCTTCGTTACATAAGGAGAATCGAATTCCTTCGCCCACCTTTTAATGAATCCCAGCTTGCCTCTGGCTTTGTTAACCATACAAGAAATGTGTTCTGAGAACGAAAGTTTAGTATCCAGGCGGACACCCAGATCATCAATAGTAATTCTTTCCAAAGAGCAGTCGTTAAGCATATAGGTTGCAAGCAGGGGAGTAACACGTGAAAATGTCATCAGTTTTCATTTTGAGCAGTTGAGATGAAAATCGTTAGCACGACACCATGCTTGGAAGTTGTCAAGATCCGATTGTAGGTCTGATTGGCGAGAACTGTCCCTATACTGCAAGCAAAGTTTAACGTCATCAGCGTACATAAGTACTCTGGATTTGGTTAGAACCTGCGGCAAATCATAGATAAACAATGTGAATAGCAGTGGTCCAAGGTGGCTACCATGTGGGACGCCAAATGTGACCATGAGGCTATTAGATAGATAGTTTCTGAACAGAACCTTTTGGGTCCTGTCACTTAGATAACTCGAAATCCATTTAAGAATCATTGAATCAAGTCTCCTAACCAGAAGAGAATGATTGACCGAGTCGAAATCTTTACTAAAGTCCGTGTAAATAACATCGGTTTGAAAGTTTTGTTGTTGTAAGTTCCACAAGATTGGTCGTGGTTGATCTTCGCCTCATAAAGCCATGTTGACATGGAGAGATGACGGATCTGCATAGATGTTGAAGGTGAGGAGTGATTACATTCTCGAAAAGTTTGGGGATAGCCGGTAAGTTAGAGATACCCCTATAATTGCTGGCATCCCATTTGCTACCTTTTTTGTGGATAGGAATAACAAATGATTCCCTCCAAATAAGGGGAAATTCTGAGGATTCTAAAGATAAGGTAAAAAATTTAAGAAGGGGCCTCGGAGCAATGTTTAGCACAGAGCCCGGTATTCCATCCGGACCTGGTGAATAAACTGGCTTAACACGTTGAAGATCGAGAATATGTGTGCTTTCGTTTAAAATAGGACTGAAAATTAAGGACGAACTGGGCAAAACTAGAGAAAATGTATGATCTGAAGATGTTGAGGGTGAATATGTAGTCTTAAAAAATTCAGCGAAGAGATTGGCTATTGCTTGGTCAG
>VNJN01002666.1:0-26706 GCA_008042485.1 Drosophila mayri | reverse complement strand
AGCGATTCGGCGAGCCGAACGATCAGTCGGGCTGGGACTCGGAGGTCTACCAAGAGGGGAGAAAACTCGGCGGGCCGAATTATAAGCCGAGACTCGTAAGTCGTTCGACGATTTATTGGCAACCCAAATCCTGGGATTCTGGTCGCCCAAAAAAGTGACTTTTGCTGCTGACAACTAGGAGTGGGCTACTAGAGACTTACCGCTCCCGATCGCTGCCGGCTGCTAAGTGATTTCCTTCAGCCAGCGGCTCGCCTTATATAGCGAGTCGCGGGTTCTAGTGTGCCCGCCGCGATCGGTTGCTTCCTCTTCTTTTCCCCATGCAACCCTGCTGTCTGAGTGTGACCCTTCCGTGGCGCGCGCGCGTATATAGTTTAAATTCAAATTTGTCTTCTTGTTTCTTTTCCTTCTATATTTCATTTCTTGTGTTTCTTTTGTTCTTTCTTTTCTATCTTTCATTTATTTACATTTTATTTCCTTTTCCTTTCTTACTTCTTCCTTTACATTTTCTTTCCTTTCCTTTTCTATCTTTTATTTATTTACATTTCATTTCCTTTTCCTTTCTTATTTCTTTCTTTACATTTTCTTTCATTTCTTTACATTTTTCTTTACATTTTCTTCATCTTGTTTCGTTTTATGTACATTCTTTATTTATGTGCGCAGCATGCGTCACAGACTAAGAAAAACGAAAAGAAACATCTGTTTTGTGACTACCGGAAGCTAAACGAAAAGATTGTCTCAAATAATTTTCCGATGGCTCACATGGAGACAGTTTTGAACAAGCTGCAAGGGTCTAAAATATTCAAAACTTTAGATCTAACCAACGGTTTCTTCCACGCTCTGATTAAGCCAGGATCTCGAAAATACACATCATTCGTAACACAGTCTAGACAGTTTAAAATTCGATTTCTTCCATTTGGCATATCAAATTCTAAAAGAGCTCATTTTCACCAACGTTTTAGTAGTTTACATGGACGACGTAATTATACCCAGCCAGGATATTGAAGAAGGACTTGCAAGTTGAAAAAGGTCTTGGAAGTTGCTTCCAGGAACGGTTTGCACATAAACTGGAGTAAGTGCCAAATATTACATACCAGAGTACACTTTTTCGGCTACATAATACAGAATGAAACCATTACTCCAGGTCCAGAGAGGATAAAAGCGGTAAAAGAATTTCCTGAACCACACGATAAAAAAGGTATTCAGCGATTCCTAGGTCTGACTTCGTACTTCAGGAAATTCATCGTCCTTTGTCAGATTTGCTGAGAGATTGTTCTTCAATAGATTGTCAGGACAACCGTTTTTGAGGTCGCGCGAAGATGCACGGTATACCAAACGATAGAGAATAATACCCATAATATACAGTCTACATATCAATATGATCCCAACGACAGATTTTTAAAAATTCAAGTTTTTCTTTTCTTTGATTGGAATCACTGGCTACGTGTGGACTCTAACGTCCCGTGCCGCTTCGCCCCAAACGATATTTCAACGCTAATTTTTTTGAGGTCGTGCGAAGATCGACTATTTCTCTTCGTAGCGGACGGTCGTGTTTTTGTTTTGCGCTCCGGCTTTTGTGTTCATTTTGAATTTAAACCACCGGGGTTTCCTCTAAATTATCACCTAATATCAATTATAATATACCGTCGTGCTACCGCGCGTGCCTGCACTTTTCTGTGGAATTAGTCTGCATTAATAATCACTTTTTAATTTTGTGCTAAGACGGTAATCTTATCTTATTTTTCTCCTCTTTGCCTTGTACCGTTGTTGTTTTTTCTCTCTCCCCTGCTCGAGTGCCGTTTGCTATAAGCTGCATCTAAGCTGTTCATAGCTCTCATCGCTCTTGTGATTTCTGTTGCTCAAATTCTAACTCTTGCGCTCTTTTGTTCTATCTCCTTCTCTTTACTTTTTTGGTGTTGATAGTGTGCACAGTGGTCTAGGTTTGATGATCATGTCCCAGAATATTGTCTGTGTTATATAAAAAAACAAAAAAAAATGTTTTGGCAGAACAGCCCAGTTTCCATTGCTGGCTTTGCGAGGCGGTTGTGCACGCTAAGTGCATCGATATGACAGGTCGAATAGCTGTCGTAGTGTCCAGCAAAAAGGGCCTACGTTATTGCTGTGAGGCCTGTCGACCCGTTGAGAAGGAAATATCTTCCTTCATGCGTCAGACCAGGAGTGGATTTTCTGAGATAATGGCCACTTTTCGCAGGGCGAATGACCTGTTCTCCGCGCTAGACGCTCAATTTAATAGTATGAAGCTATTAAATGAGTCGCCGAAACGCAAAAAATCTGCTGCTAGTCGGCTGCAACTGTGTGAGACACAGCAACCAATTTCCTGCTACTCCCCGTCGCCGCAGCCGGAAGGCACTCAGCCAACAATTTCCGTGTCCTCCGTTTTGTCCAATGCGGAGTCCAATTCTTTGGTCCAACAATTCGTAACAATTCGTTACGCAAGCCCCTCACAGCAGTCCCACCTTGCTTGCCCCTGAGGGCACCGAGGCTTGCCCCTGATCTCGCATCTGAAGATGTTCTAGCCTATATTCAAGGTAAAACCCAAGCTGGTAATATCAAGGTGGAAAAATTAAAATTTTCGTATGCCAGAGACATTTCATCTTTCAAGATCAATGTCTCATCCCAACTCTTTGGCACTATTTGCTCGGGTGACTTCTGGTCCAAATACGTTGTAGTAAAGGAGTATAAGGCACGAAATAAGAGAAATCGGCCTGCCGGAACTCAACTACCCAGGCCGTCTCAATCCTCAGGTAATTGTATTTACTGAAACCTGGTTGAAGCCGGTGGTCCTCTGCTCCGAAATTCTTCCAAGTAATTATACAATTTACAGATTAGATCGTCTTCCCCAGCGTGGTGGCGAAGTTTTAATTGCCGTTGCCTCATCTCGGAACAGTTTGTAACTAATGACTTTTTGGACATCGAATTTATCAGTGTAAAACTATATTTTACAGGTAGTTCCATTTATGTAACCTGCTCTTACACCCCTCCATTTTCGGAAGAGCCAATTTACTGTAAACACCTTGCGGCAATTCAGACCGTTACCAATCGGCTTTCTGACAGGGACCAATTACTGGCTTTGGGTGACTTCAACATACCTGGAGCTCACTGGTCTTCTGATGGTGTGTCTAATGTTCTTCACACTGCGGCACAGCATGACCTCCTAAACGGCTTGCTAGATTTATCCTTATCGCAAGTTAACCATATTTTTAATTCTTTAAATCGCTTACTTGATCTATGCTTTGTCTCTGATCCTGCAGGTGTAAACCTAATTAGAGTTCCTCCAATGACGCAACCTGAAGATCCTTATCATCCAACTTTCGATGTGACTATCGACACTGGAGCAGATTTAGCAACAACATCTGGTAGTAGATTAAACAGAGTCCACTGTTTCCGAAAGGCTGACTATCAGAGGCTAAACACTTTAATAACAGAATTTGATAGGTCGAATCTTTACACGAGCTCGGACATGGCATCCGCCGTTGATCTTTTTTACAGTGCCATGGACTCATTTTTCCACTTATGTGTTCCTAAAACCTACCCGTCGGTCTCTAATAAACCAATTTGGTTTACCAAAGGGCAGACTCGTTTAAAAAACGTAAAATCTAGACTTAATAATAAGTTTAAACTTACTGGTTCAAAAACGGCCTTCTCATCTTATGTTAGTGCTCGATCTAACTTTACCGTGCTTAACGCTCAGTGTTATAAAAATTATTTGACTCGTTGTAAGGTCCAGTTTACGCAGGACCCAAACCAGTTTTATAACTTTGTTAACTCTAAACGTAAACCCACGCCCTCCCTCGCTGTCATTTACGAATACTACAGTAAATTCTAACCAAGCAATAGCCAATCTCCTCGCTGAATTTTTTAAAACTACATACTCGCCCTCAACATCTTCAGATCATACATTTTCTCCAGTTTCGCCCAGTTTGTCCTTAATTTTCAGTCCTATTTTACACGAAAGCTCACTTATTCACGATCTTCAACGTGTTAAGCCAGTTTACTCACACGCTCCCGATGGAATACCGGGCTCTGTGCTTAGGTATTGCTCCGAGGCGCTGTGTAACCCCCTCAGAATTTGCCCTAATTTGGAGGGAATCATTTGTTATTCCTCTCCACAAAAAAGGTAGCAAATCGGTTGCCAGTAACCAAAGGGGGATCTCTGAGTTATCTGCTATCCCCAAACTTTTCGAGAATGTAATCACTCCTCACCTTCAACATCTATGCAGATCCGTCATCTCTCCATATCAACATGGTTTTATGAGGCGAAGATCAACCACGATCAATCTTCTGGAACTTACCTCTTTTGTTATCAGGGGCTTCCAACAAATCTTTCAAACCGATGTTATTCACACGGACTTAAGTAAAGCTTTCGACTCGGTCAATCATTTTCTTCTGGTTAGGAAACTTGATTTAATGGAGTTTCCTAGTGCTCTTCTTAAATGGACTTTTAGTTATCTAAGTGACAGGACCCAACAGGTTCTGTTCAGAAACGTTCTATCCAATAGCCTCAAGGTCACATCTGGCGTCCCACAGGGTAGCCACCTTGGACCACTGCTATTCACATTGTTTATCAATGATTTGCCGCAGGTTCTAACCAAATCCAGAGTACTTATGTACGCTGATGACGTTAAACTTTGCTTGCATTATAGGGACAGTTCTCGTCAATCAGACCTACAATCGGATCTTGATAACTTCCAAGCATGGTGTCATGCTAACGATTTACATCTCAACAGCTCAAAATGCAAACTTATGACATTTTCACGTGTTACTCCCCTGCTTGATATGCTTAACGACTGCTCATTGGAAAGAATTACTATCGTTGATGATCTGGGTGTCCGCCTGGATACTAAACTTTCGTTCACTGAACATATTTCTTGTATGGTTAACAAAGCCAGAGGCATGCTGGGATTCATTAAAAGGTGGGCGAAGGAATTCGATTCTCCTTATGTAACGAAGACTCTCTTTACTTCGTTGGTTCGCCCTATATTGGAGTACGGTTCGTGCGTCTGGAGTCCTCAATTTGGAGTCCACATTGAATCTGTCCAAAAGAACTTTTTGCTTTTCGCCCTCCGTGGCCTACCCTGGAATGCCAACCTTAGATTACCGTCTTACTCTAGTAGACTTCTCCTACTTAATCTACCTTCTTTAGCTATCCGTAGGACGATGCGTGTCGTCGTCTTTTTACATAAACTTATTAACGGTGATGTGGAGAGCCCCTACCTGCTAGGCCAGCTCAATTTCCATGTTCCCCGTCTTTCATCTAGAACTTTTATACCATTAGTAGTTCACCACTGTAGGCGTGAGTTTGAAGTGCATGAACCCTTTAGGGTTTTATGTACTGATTACAATCGTCTCTTTAGTAGTATTGAAGGCTTTGAAAGCCTTCAAAAACTAAAAACTGTATTGCTTGTAGTACTAGCCCGTAGTGTATCCTAATTTTTCCTCGTCCTTTTTTATTTTGTTCCTTCTCTCGCGTCTTTCTAGTACGCGTTTCGTGCCGTACGTCACACGGCTGCGCCCTTCGGTCGGTTGGGCGGGAGGTGGGCGTGGGACTCGTGCGAAAGATGCACGGTATACCAAACGATGTTATTTAAAAAAATATATAAAAGAGAAGCACTTAAATTTCTTGAAATCGTATGGATAGGATTTGATAAGATTAAAACCAAAATTAGAGGAAATTGGTCCCTTTCCAATGATATACGGTGTATATGCGCACACTTAAGATTTTCGTTGCTAGAATTGTTTGAAATTTATCGTCGAAATATCGAATGGGGCGATATCGGCACGGGACGTTAGAGTCAACACGGAGCCAGTGCTTGGAATGATATCGGAAAAGAAAAACTTGAATTTCTAAAAATCTTTCGTTGGGATCATATTGAAATTTAGACTGTATATTAAAGGCATTATTCTCTATCGTCTGACATTATCCTTCAAGCCTACAAACCGAAATCCGTTCAAATGCCCCAAAATACGGTTTTGGCGCAGTTTTGTTGCAGAAGGATCCCGAAGATAATTTTTTTCCTCCAGTTCAATATATGAGCCAAAAGACTTAACCATTTGAGAAGAAATACGACTCGTACGAGTTGAAGGTGTTAGCTATCATTGGAGCTCTAGGCAAGTGCCGTGTTTGTTTTTTGGGCCTAAAATTTACAATCGATAGGGACTGTAACGCGTTTAAAATGACATCATTGTCATCCTTCATAAGACGGAAGTTCCTCTTCACGTAGCTCGTTGGTCTTTATATCTGCAAGACATCAACTACAAGATTGAACATCGATCTGGAACAAAAATGAAACATGCTGATGCTATTAGTCGAATCTCGTATTTCTTTTTATCAGATAGAATAAGCCATAGTATAAAAGAAGCTCAAACTAAGGACGAATGGACGCTATCAGTTCATAGTCTTATCGAAAAGAATGCGTATCAGGATTTTTATATACAAAACAACGTTCTTTTTAAAGACCCAAATCGCGAATTATTTGTTGTACCTTCGGCTCTGGAAAATGAAATAATTCAAAACGCACATAGTCACAGGATCTCATTGAAAAATATTATTTCATTCCCAAGATAAAAGAAAAGACAGAGCGAGTCATCGAAAGTTGCGTAAGATGCATAATCGTAAATGCCAAATTTGATAAAAAAGAAGGGTTTCTAACTTCCATTGATATAGGTGATCGACCACATCATCACATCGATCATGTCGGACTGATGGAGATGACGTCCAAGCGCTAGAACCACATCCTTGCAGTACTGGATGGCTCGTAGCACAAGTGTCGAAGAAGTCATATACGGTTTAGAAAAACATGCTGTACATTTCGGAAATCCTTACCGCATAGTGACTGATAGATGCGCTCTTTTTACCTCTCTAGCATTCAAGGAGTACTGCGAGTCGACCAACATTCAGCATTTGCTCATCGCAACAAGTGTACCGCGCGGAAATGGTCAAGTCAAAAGAATTAACAAGATCGTTGTGCCAATGCTCGCAAAGCTGAGTTACGAAAGTCCTTCCGCATGGTAAAAATACGTCAGCTGATTATTAATAGTACTGATTCAAGGAGCACCAATATGACGCCTTTCAAGCTTTTGACAGGAGTTGAAATGCGACATAACGACTGCATTGAAGGATTTGATCCAGGAATTTGCAGTAAAAAAAAACTATATAAAGATAGAAAGAAGTATCGCCAAACTGCTAGAGAGAACATCAAAAGGCTACATGGAAAAGGCTTTATAAAAATAAGAAAGCGTTCGTAGGATCTATGTATGTGTAACGTATGTATGCTATGCTGACCATTTGCCTATGGGAATCCAGTCGCCATTTTATTGTGCTTAACTTCCATGTCCTCGAAGAAATCTTGAAGTTCTCTAGAGGTAAAGCATGATCCGCGGTCTGCAATGATACATTTTGGCCTACTGTAGGCCCAAAAGTAGTCCTTTAATGATGCTATTGCTTCCCTTGATTTTGTCTTATGAACTTTGTAAACGCGTCTATAATCACCACCTGTTTGTTAGATCTACTTTTATTGTAAGGATGCACTACGGCCGAGATATAAACTCAGCGGCCCAGAGTCCCTTCCAGTTAAATTTATTTAATGGAAACGCCAAGAAATGGAGGAGGCCGAGATTTGTGAGAGTTTTAGGGGTGGGTTTTGCCGACTTTTACTGCCAGATTTTTTACTGCCCACGCTGGGCGGGTTTCCACTGCCAGTCCTGGAGTTGCCCAGCGGCCGGACCCACCCTCTAGAGACTGGAGCCGTGGCTGGCGTGCTCCCGCGCCCGCAACCCGGTCCTATGACCACGGCGCCGGCGTGCCCGAGCTGCCGCGGCCCGTCGACTCCGCCGTCGTAGCCCAACGGCGGCCGACGCCCTCCCCTAAAATGCCCTATGATTCGCAACCGGCCAGCTGAGGCGCCCGGGCTAATCCCTGAGACGCATCCTGAGATTGGGCTGGCGACTTGGTGAATCCCAAAGCCGTCGCCCGCACCCACGCCCGGAATTAATCTCGGCAGCGGGGTGCTCCTGTCCCGTCCTGCCCAAATCTGCGCCTGGAGATACCCGATGGCGGCTGAGTTGGGGAGGAGGGGTACAGCGGGGTGCAAGGGTGGCTGGTTGCCGAGGAGAAAAGAAACTATGCCTTCGTTTTCATGCTTCATTCATTTATTTATAAATTCATTATTTTCCTACGCTATTTCTCTTAAAACTTGGTTCTAGCTTCCTCAGTTTCTTTTAGTTTGTAAAGGTAAAACTTATAAGCGCCGGGGCGCGCTGGCTCACCCGTATGGATAAATCGATGATCCTGGTGGAGGTTGTGGGTCGTCGTCACTTGTTACTCTTTGTTCACTTGCCGACTGCCTTGATCGCTTGCCTAATTACGTGTGATATCTCGACGTCGTGTGTGGCCTAAGTATTCAATAGAGTTGCAATTGAAGCACCTTTTTGAAGTTATTGACCCAGTTCCATTCTTGGGCGAATTTTGGCTCGTCCAGACGAGGAAAGTGGAGGCTTACGCAGCGCGCCTTGACAAACGCCTGTAGAAGCTGCGTAAAGGAATTAAAACACTGCATGTGAACCTGTCGCCGCAGAAGATATTCGGGAATCTTTTCTATGATGTTTTCGAATATTTCTTCGTCGTCATTCCTGTTAGGTCCGAATGTCGGTAGCGGGAACCCGGCTTCCAGCTCGAAGATATAGTAGTGTTGCGCAGCGCTGGCCAAAGAGGGTTTTTAACCTGGTTCGATTCGGAAATTGAAACAACGGATTATTAACCAAATTTCTCGCTGTTGGTCGTTCTCCGTTGTTTCGAACCAGAATAAAATGGAGATTGGGGCGGCAAGTTGTGGGATCGAAAACGGCGCCGCCCAAAGAGTAATTCAAATCAAGTTGTGCTGTCATGTGGTGTGATCAAGTGGAAATAATTGTTCCAGTAAAATATATACAAAAATAAATGAGATTTTTGAAGTGAGGACCTGGGAAGCTAGGTCGGCGAACCTTTTGGGTAAGTGGTCAAGGGAGGGAAGTTATAGCACAAAGAAATATTGTGTCTATATTTCTAGAGGCTGACCAGAACTAGGTGCCCCAAGGAGGAAACGTTAGGCCATTATCTGGGTCTGTGCCTTTTTTTTGTATTTGACGAGCACAGCCTTTTACAGTTTTGGCTCCGGCTCTCGATCGGCAGAGCTCTGATTGGTCAGGGGCAGCGTGGTGCCCTAGTCATTCCATCCGGAAGAGGTCACCCATAAAGAAGGGAAGATTTGTAACCGCAATCCGTGAGTAACCCCCGGCCCCGACGAGCGAAGCCGAGCAACCCTGAGAGCGGATCGTTGCAGGGGCACCCAACATTCTAGAAACCTCAAGTTCCAAACACCAGCAGAAAATTGGCAGTTAAATTAACCCGAAGCTGGGTGAACAGCCTTAATAAAAACCAACTGGAAGAATACGTAGCAGAATTCGGAATGACACCAGAAACCCTGGTTGACGACGACAACTATCGGCAATGAACACAGCGAAGAGAGGACCATGCCATTAAAAGAACTAAGTATACCTCATGCGAGGAAGGTATCACCCAATCCTGCAGAAGGAATAATTTGGGAAGTAAAAACGGCAGCAAACACTTCAATCCAATAGGAAGGGAACAGAAGGAGAATCCAGACACGAATAAAACAGTGAGCGCCAAGACGGGAGAACGCGCGGCAGCCATCAACATCATTCGTGGATGGGGCGAACAGTTCGACGGAACATGAGATGGTTTGAAATTCCTGACCCGGATCGATGAACCAGCAGCAGCGTACGAAAGTACGAAGAATTAAATCACGTAACAGCAGCAGCAGTGGTCCTACTGAAGGAAGCCGCACTAGACTGGCGGCGTACAAACCCGAAAGAAATATGGGGCTGGAAAGCCTTCAGGGACAAATAAAACAGTACTATGTACCGACGGACTACCTGCAACAAATTACGTCAGAGAAATGAGGAAAGTAATGAGACTCACCGCGCCAAGCGAGGAAAATAAACTAGAATGGATTTACCGGAACAACAAACCGGGCTCTGATTGGTCACTGAATAATTAGAAGTAGGCTGGCGGAAGCGTTTGAAGCCGGGAAACAGACACAACCAACACAGACACAGGGACCTCCACCAGCAGAGATGGCGGCAACGTTTGACACACGCAACCTCAGGGCACGCAACCTCAGGGCACGCAACCTCAGGGCACCTAGGGAGACAATGCAGCAACCCGCCACTCCTATTATATTATATTTTATTATATCCTATAAATTTCGAGGGCCGGAAGATCATCGCCCACATCCGGATCAAAAACGAAGAGATACAAAGAATAATCGACACGGGATCAACTATAAGTTTTATAAACTAGGAACTAGCAAACCAACTAAGAGCCTTCGGCGACTTACAACCCGCCTACGAAGTAATAAACCTGGCGAACGGGACATCCACAATAGCAACAGAACAACTTCGGCTGGAGATCGCGTTGGGGAAAAGAAAAGCAGAGGTAGCACTATTGATACTCGAAGAAATCATGGGAATCCTAATACTGGCCGTGAATTTCCTGGCACAGTGCGACACAACCCTGCAGTGCGGAGGAAGCACAACACACATAAAAGCTGGGTTGAAAGAAACAAAAAAACAAAAAGCAAAAGAAAACAAAAGCTAGGAATAGCCACGGCACGCGAACCTACGGATAACGAAATTAGGGAATTCCTCAACGCAGAATTGGAACAGATGGGGCGGATAAAAGGCACAAGCCACAAACACGATAGACCATGCAAAAAATAATCCACGAGCAATTCAACGAGCTGCTGGAGGAAGACCTAATAGACCCTTAAATTCGGCATATAGCTCACCGGTAGTATTGGTTGGGAAGAAGAACAATCAGTGGAGACTATGTATAGACTATAGACAACTAAACGCAAACTCGGAACGAGACGCATATCCGGTCCCGCGAATGGACCATATCCTGAAGCAGCTAAGAGAAGCCAAATACATCAGCACGCTGGACTTGAAAAGCGGCTACTGGCAGATACTCATAGAATACCAGAGCAAACAACACACAGCTTTTACAGTTCCGGGTTCCAATGGAAGGTAATGCCCTTCGGCTTGCACACAGTACCGGCGACCTTTCAGCGGGCATTGGACTCCATGATGGGAAAAGAAATGGAGCCATTTGCGTTCGCATACCTCGACGACATAGTAATCATTGGTCGATCGAAACACTTGGAGAAAATGAAAGAAGTGCTGGCGAGATTACTGATGGCCAATCTAAGGATAGGCCCGGAAAAATGTCATTTCTTCAAGGAGTAGTTGAAGTACCTTGTCCATGTGATAAACGCACGAGGCATTCACATAGACCCGGATAAAGTAGTCGCCATTAGAGATCCCCCAAGACCAACAACCATCAAGCAGGTACATAGTTTCCTGAGGGTAGCATGATGGTACCGGAGATTCGTACCAGGATTCACCGAAATCGCGAAATCGCTGTTCGAACTAATCAAGAAAGACATGAAGTTCAAGTGGACGGATGAACATGAGGAAGCAGCAGAGGCGTTAAAAAGCGCCAACAAAGGCTCCAGTACTCGCATGTCCGGACTTTACGAAAACGTTTGTACTCCAAGTTCTAACCCAAGAAGCAGGAAACTATGCAATGAAGAACGGAACTATACACTGGGGAATTCACAAAATGAGAATGTACCTAGAGGGGTACCATTTCGTAGTAATCACGGACCACCTGGCACTCAAGTGGCTCAGTTCTATAAAGAGCCCATCAGGAAGAGTTGCAAGATGGGCATTGGCCCTACAGTCTTACTCATTTGAAGTCAGATACTGAAAGGGCAAACTTAACATAGTAGACGATGCCCTATCAAGACAACCAACGGAAGAAGCGCAGAGCACGGAAGTAGAGGAAGACAAATGGATCCGGGAAAAGATGCTAGGAATTCGAAAAGATTCCAGCGCGTGGCCAGACTACTGCATCGAGGGAGGTAGACTATACAGGCACCTACTGTCATGGGCAGCGGACGAAGACATACAACCATGGAAGCTATGCATAAACAAACAGCAGAAGGAGCGAGGCTTAGTAGAAAACCACCCAACTACCGCCGCAGGACATCTAGGAATCAGGAAGACCAAGCATAGAGTAGCAAACAGGATGCACAGAGACTTGAAACTGTTCGTGGACAGATGCAAGACATGCCAACAGTACCCGGTGGTACAGCGACAGGTGGCAGGGAAAATACTAACAAGGATCGCAGAAGCATTATTGGGAAGCAAAATGTGTCCATTTCGTGGGTCCACTGCCGATAACAAGTCACGGTAATAACATGTTACTATTATTTATCGACAAATTTTCGATATGGATCGAACTAACAGCGGTACGGAAGGCAACTACGGAAAAAAGATC
The DNA here is from genome assembly GCA_008042485.1 of Drosophila mayri. NCBI lineage: Eukaryota > Metazoa > Arthropoda > Insecta > Diptera > Drosophilidae > Drosophila > Drosophila mayri. Next base: position 14,291 of record VNJN01002666.1, on the reverse strand, counting down.
ATGCTATCGGTTAACGGAGTACAATTTGCGAGTCATAAATTTAGAACTCAAATGCAGAATTGGGGAGTTTACTGCGCCATACACTCCGCAAAAAAACCAGGCGGAGCGAGCAAACCGGACAATAAAAACGATGATTGCGCAGTTCGCCGGGGATCAACACGAACGCTGGGACGAAACGCTACCGGAATAAGCACTACCGTTCAAAGCAGCAGATCAGAGTCAACAGGGTACAGCCCAGCATACCTACTGTAAGGACGAGAACTCAGAATGCCCGGCGACCTGTTCGACGAAGCAACGAAAGGGTCAGCGATGGAAGAGGAAACACTAGCGGAGAGAATCTCACGGATCCAGGAAACCTGCAAACTGGCACAAGAACAGAGACGAACATACAATCTTAGGAAACGAGAGCGGAAACCAGGAATGGGAGAAATGGTATGGGTTAGACAACACCCGTTATCAAAGGCATGTGAAAAATTCTCAGCTAAGCTTGCACCAAAGATCGAGGGTCCATTCAAAGTCATAGAATGTATATCCCCAGTAATAGCGGTAGTGAAGAACGTTCAGTCAGGAAAAACACAGAGGGCATATGTTAATCACATGAAGGCTTACGTAGGCGGGGAGGGACTAACAACAAAGGAAGATGAAGCAGGCGATAACATAAACACATCCCAACTGGCGACTCATTGCGACCCCGGTGGCAAGATAGGCGCCTGTGCGAGTTTTTTTTTTTTTGTATTTAGAGTTTATTACCTTACATTACTCTAACATACGCTTACAATTACGACTAACAAGTAACAATAATAAGGGAAAAAGAGGGAAGATAGGGAGGAAAGGGGGTGCGTTTACGCGGTATCGCCGCCTTCCCAGTCGGACTTTTCTGTTGGAAGTCGACATGGTTTTCCAATCGAAAAGCTCATGAGGTTGTACCCTACCGCCCATGTAAAGTTCTCATTCGCTTTTATACATGGGCGGCCGGGGTAATTCATGATGCCGACGTCGCTGCTCGTCTCGCTGTGAAATTCACGTGCAACATTCATGGGGGAAATTCAAATGAAAAAAAACAAGAAAAAATTTTCGGCTGGACTGGGGTTCGAACCCGGGTCTCTGCGGTTCTCAATCCAGCCGCTTACACACCGCGCTACGTTGCCAATTAAATATGCAACGCCGATATGCAGATAGATGCATATTGCTATTTCAACAGCGCGCTGCTTGTTAACTGCTTGGTAACTGCTTAGTTACTGCTTGTTAAAAAAATATCCCGAAAGGGAAAATAAACATAAAATCCCATACCCGCTGGTGGCAGCTTTTCATTATGAGCAGCTCACATCATGAAGCGAAGTCCGACTGGGTAGCATTGCGTCGCATTCTCTTCTGCTGCTCCTTACTTCCGCGCTCCAGGACCCTCAGCTTCTTCATTACCTCCGCCGTGAAGGTTGCTGCCACCTCCCACACTTTCCTGTCATCCAGCACCCTCGGGACGAGCGTTTCCACGCTGATAGCGCACCCGGCTACCTCCTCCAGCTCCTGCCGTTCGAGGCCGAACCTGCGGCACTCGAAGAGCGCGTGCCGCGCGACTTCTACGTTGCCGGTACCGTACTCTGGGCACTGGTCCTCCGTCTCTTGGCCGAACCGCTTCAGGTACTTGCGGAAGCATCCGTGGCCACTTAGTGCCTGCGTGAGGTAGAAGTCCACCATTCCATGGGCTCGTTCCACCCAGCGCGTGATGTCCGATATGAGGGCGTGCGTCCAACGGCCCTTGGACGAGGAGTCCCAGCTGAACTGCCACCTCTCCAAGCTTCTCTTCCTGGCCACTGTCTTACGCTCGGCTCTGGTCTGCTGCTCCGACCCACTGGCGAAGGGGCAATGGAGGTCTCCTTCCGCTCCCTTACCAGTTCCGTAAGCGGAACTTGTCCCGCGACGACCAGCACTGCGTCCTCCGAGATGGTGCGGAAAGCTGACGATATCCTGACGGCGCACAGTGGCGCCATTGGCACATTTAGCGTTGCTAAAATCAAAAAAGGCAAAGTCGAAAAACGATTTAAGCTACACTTAATCGACAGAGAATTTCACAACGGCTCTTTTTTGTAGAAGTTATCAGCATTCAAATTTAAAAAAAAAATTCCGTTTTTGCAACACACAAAACAAAAAGAGCAATTGGTTGACTGCCAGGTTATATTACGCAGAAACGAGACAACCAATTGGACTGATTTTGGTTTTAAATTATAGATATATTTATAATATGTAAATTAAACCAAAAAAAACGGCAATTTGGGTTTGGCTTGTACAGGTAAATTGTTACCTGTGAGGTGTCCATTTTTAACACATTTTTCTGCCTAAAGTAGTCCAGAACTTTTGAGGCACTACAGAGCACTCAACTACACTATATAGGTCAGTTCCGTGTTTCTTCCCTGAACCAGAATCCGTTAAGAAAGTCTGCGTTGAGCTGCGACTGCACTCCACCTTTGGCAGCAAATCTAGTGAAGCAACTCATGGTCAAAAACACGACAAATGGGTGAAAACGCTTTAAGAGTACCCTTAACGCACAAGGGCATTTGCAGCGTTAATATTAGTTTATTTAGCTTTGAATGATTTTAAGACCCAAACGGATGAGGAATCAAATGTTTATAGTCCAGAAATGCTTCAGCAATATAGGTTTAATGTTACTCAAAATGCTAGAAAAATGTAAAAAAATAAAAAAAATCGAAATTAAAAAAAAAATTGTTTGTGGTAGCACATTGTCCACTAGATATATAAATTTTACATCAATTCTCTGTCAAATGCCGTTTAAATTATTCTATTATCTTATTTGGTTCAAAAGTTATGACTTTAGCAACGCTAAATGACCAAAAGGCGCCATTGTGCGGCGCATAGTCTGTAGGTCGCCTCCACACCCCGCATGTAGGTCTTAAACTTAGCGGCTTCCGACCACACCGGCACGGCGTATAGGATCTGCGAAGTCACAACCGATGCAGTATTCTTGTCGCCTGCTTCGGCCCTCTCGTGTTGGGGAGCATCCTGGATAGCGCTCCTGCGGTCCCATTAGCCTTCTTGTGCGTGCACTCCAGGTGCTCTTTGAACGACAGGTGCGTGTCGATGATGACTCCCAGTACTTACTAGCCTGATGCCACCGGATGTTCCTCCGACCCGCACGCTGGCCGTCTCCACCGCCTTCCGGCTCGATACCAGAACAGCCTGGGTTTTGCGCGCCGCCAGCTCCAGTCCTGCGACCGCTAGCCACGCCTCTACGGTTTTTATGGCCGCATCCGCGCAAGCCTCCACAGCGGCTAGCTCATTGGCCCACCACAGTAGCCACGTCGTCGGCAAAGCCCACTAGGTTGGTACTGGCAGGCATCGGCAGCCGTAGGACTCCGTCGTACATGGAGCAGGGGTCCCAGAATGGACCCCTGCGAGACTCTGGCTGAGACTTTGTGTGCCCTGGAACCCAGACTCGTTTCCAGGAGGAGCACCGTGTTGCTGTAATAGCTGTGCTCCAATACCTTGCCTATTGTGCCCAGCAGGCAGATTGGCTTGTAGGAGGATGATGGCTGGTGGCTTACCAGGCTTGGCCAGCAGTAGCAGCCGTTGCTTTTTTACCTGTCGGGAAACGTCCCCTCCAGGAAGCACCTGTTAAACAGGCTGGCCACTTCCGCCGGCAGCAGCACTAGGGCCAGCTTCATCGCTCTGTTGGGGATCGCGTCGGGTCCGGGAGCCTTCCAGGACTGCAGTTTTCTCCCGACTTGGAGGACCTCAGCCGCCGTAACCAAGTGGACGTCCCCTGCATTCATGCCCGGGGGGTCCGCGATCTGCCGCCCCGTCGGGAACAGGACTCTAACAATCCCCTCCAGGGTTGTCGGGTTCGATGGGGCTTTCCCTTCCGCATTGAGCCGCTTGACCACCATCTTATTGCTCCGCCCCAAGGGTCCTCGTCGGCGGCATCGCACAGCTTCAGGAAGCACTCCCTTTTGCTGTTGCCGATGGCGGTTTTAAGCTCCCGCTTTGCCGCTTTATAGCGGTCGCTACATGCGGTGAGGCGTGGGGTGCCTCTCGTGCGCTGCATTAGCCTTCTATTGCGGTGAGCGGCGCGACGCAGCTCCGAAATCTCCTCGCTCCACCAGTATACTGGCGAGTGGTTCTTCCGGAACGGCTTCCTTTGGATCATGCTCCGGCTGCAGGCGCCTTCCACTGCCCCAGCCAGCTTTTCAGCCAGAACATATGCCCCATCGGACTCATTTACCGAGAAGCCCTCGAGGGCGCTAGCAAAGGCCAGTGGACTAAATGTGTCCTAGCGGAACGCCATCCTAGGCTGGAACGGTGTGCTCCTCGGGTGGCCTACGGTGCCAATCGAGCACTCAATGGGTTTGCGCTAGGCGGGCCAGCGCGCTGCTGGCGAACGTGAGGTCTATTACCGAACCGGCTCCCGCCCTGCTGAAGGTGTGCCGGGATCCTTCGTTCGGCAGGAGCACGTCCACAGAGGCGATAGACTCCAGCACTGCTCGGCCTCTGGCGTTGGTTCGAGTTGGTTGGTTGGCCCCCGACGACCACCTTACTACGTCTCCGCTAGTCGCAGCTCCGCTTGTCTAGTACCCGGCGNTAGTACCCGGCGGAAGGACTCGAGCGTGAGGTTTGCGGCCAAGTAACAGCTTTATAGTCAGATGCCTCCCACGTTGGCTCGCACGAAGCCCTCAGCTGCTCTTACATCGCGCATCCCCGACGCCTCCGCTCCGCAGAGCCACAGGGCCGCTCTGCCCGTGCTGTCGGTGACCCAGCCACGGCCGTTACCAATCCTGTATGGCTCGCTAAGGATTGCCACCTCCGAGCCTAGCTCGCGCACCGTCTGCAGCAGGATTCTGCTCTGCTCTGCAGTGATTCAGATTGACCTGAATCAACCGCATCTAGGCCTATGGATCTCGCTACCGCTTTTAGAGGCTGGGCAGTCTCTGCCGACGGCCTGGTGCCTCGTCTCCCTCCTTCCGGCCGCTGAGCAGATAAAGCATGATGCTTTCTTAGTGCAAGAGGCTCCCTTATGTCCTTGCTCACCGCATTTTATGCAGCATCCGCTCCTGTCCACTGGGCTTTTGCAGTGCACGGCGACGTGCCCAGTTTCCAGGCATCTGAAGCACATAAGCCTACTCTCTCCCGGACCCTGCAAATGGTCCAGCCTGTCCAGACTTTGCCGCGGACCATCCGGGTGGCTTAGCCTGTGTCACGGCTCTGTTTGGGCTGTGGCATTCCTCATCCATCCGCGCGTTTAGCTCGACCTGAGCCTTGGGCGCAGTTTGAGCACGCAGCCTATATAAGGCGACGCACAGCTCATAGCCGGCACATTCGCCACAAGCAGCGCAACGGGTAAGTCCTAAGTATCTAAGTAGAACTAACTTACCTCAGGGTAATAGCCAAGCATAGGAGGCCCAAGGTTAAGCACTTGCTAGCTGATCTTGCAGAGGCTGGGATCGTCGAGGAAGGCTCTTGAAGCCACGCTCGCACACGGTACAGGGTAGCATTTGGTAGCAAGGTAGAGCCATCATCGCGTATCGACTCCGCGGACATCGCGTAACCAGAGTGGCAACAAGGCGACCCCAAATAAACACACTTTTACAAAGAAAATAAACCACTAATATATCGAGAAATTCATTTGGTGTTCTTACAGGGTAATGGAAAGAGGGGCTCAGCACCTATAAATTTCTTAACAAGTCCCCCTTTTTTTTTATTTTTGTATATATATCCATAACAAAATTAAGTATATATGTATATAATTAGGTTAAGTTGTAAATATTAGCTCTAAGTTAGTCTGTAAGGAGGGTGAGAGGGGAAGAGCAAGAGAGGGGAACCACCAACAACAAAACATCGACCGGCCACCACACCGGCTGGTCACGACGACATCTCCACCAGCCGAGGCAGCTGCCTCCTACGACTCCCACGCAACTCCAACACCGAACATGTTCGATGCGGAGACAACCGACACAGGTGCGAGGCGCCTGCAACTGGAAAATTACTCGGGGCAGACACGAAGCTCCGAGCAACAACGAGGGAGATCGGCAGCAGAGAAGCACGAAGCCTTCCTCTGCTGATCCGATCGAGGAGCTGGTTTTCGGCAGTCACGAATAGCAGACGTATGCTCAGGAGTTGGACCCAGGGCCGCAACCAAGATAGATGGACCCAGGTAGAACTAGGGTAAGAAAAATCAGAAAAGAAAATAATTATAGGGGAAAAATATTCAATTTACAAACAGAGCCTCCCTAATTTCACCGCCCACACACACCCTCCTTCTCCTTATCCATTCTCGCCCGACTCCGGCGCTGCTCCCCGGCCTCGGGGACACGTCGGCTGAAGGCCACCCGCGCCCGACTTTGGTGTTATTCCCCGGCCTCGGGTACGCGCCGGCGGAAGGTCATTCTCGCCCGACGATAGCGTGGCTCCCCGGTCTCGCGGACACGTCTGCCGAAGGTGATTACCTCCCCCCCCTCCCCCCTATCTGCTCCCGAACTCCGATTCTCCACAGCCTCGCCTTTCCCCCCTCTCCTTGTCTAAATTCGGCCCCGGCCGTCGGACCTGCCTGTCCCTGTAAACATGTAAATGTTGACTTTAACCTGTCGTCGCACACGACACAAAACATAAGCAAGAATACATAGGGGCACGAAGTCCAAACGTCGGCGCACACGACAGAACACATAGGCAAGAGATAGGTCAAATACGAAGTTTGACAAAAGCACCCGAGACGAACGAAGACCCCAACCGCCCCAACCGCTAGGGCCGCCACCAGCGTTTTCAATAACACCAACCCAATGTCAACCACAAGCACACTCTTCGTCTCACTGGCATACCCTTTGGTCGGCTCACCAGCAGAAGCATCGGCTGCCTCATCGAATGAGCAGCAAGTCGTTGCACAAGCACCCCTACCGACCACCTCGCAGGAGGAACAATCGGTCCCACCACGTATCGTACCACCGTCACACGCCAGGCGCGGAGACGCAAACAACACCACGACAGTCCTCAGCTGGACTGGAGCATTGACCGACGCCGAGCCGTCGGCAGTACAGCAGAATCCGTTCCGTACAGTAGGAAAGCGGGTCCAATTCCTGGATCCGGGAAACCCCGACCCCGTCTGCGGAGTCGCCGAGGCCGACTACGACGGGAAGAGAGCCCTTCAGAACCCTGGATCAGCACGTTCCTCGATCAGAAACTATCGCAGTTCGACAAACTAGTGGGCATATCGCATAAAGCCGAGCACAATATTGTCATGCGAAATGATAAGCCGATCTAACAGCGCTATCATCCACGGAACTCCGCCATGAGGGCCGTCATAGACAAGCAAATCGACGAGCTGCTCTGTGACGAGAGGATCGAGCCTTCCAAGAGTCCCCATAGCGCGCCCTATTGTTATTGCCGCTAAGAAAAACAGAGACGTGCGGATGTGCGTTGACTACCGCCAGCTGAATGACAATTACATTATTGACGCGTACCCTCTGACACGGATCCATCACATCCTCGAACGAATCCGCAACGCAAGATTCATCTCGACGATGGATCTGAAAAACGGGTATTGGTAGATGCCAGATTGCCCTCGCAAGCCGGGAATGCACCGCGTTCATCGTGCCCGACTGTGGCCTATTTCACTCGAGGGTGATGCCTTTCGGCCTACACTCGGCCCCGGCAACACTCTGCAGCAAGTGCAAGTGCAGGACCATGCCTGCAGTTGGATCACCAAGACGCTCCGCCGGATTCAGCGGAACTGTCCAAGTACTCGAATTACCGTGTAGAGATCGGGCTGCTATACCGTCGTATAGATCTGCGTATGGAGGAAGAAAACTACACGCCCTCAAAACTCTGCGTCGGAGCCGACTCCCGCAGGAGGGTACTCGAAAAATGCCACGATCATCCGACAGCAGAAAACTTGTACCCGAGTGGCCCAGAAGTACTACTGGCCGTGATTATTCCGAGAAGTAACCATTTATGTGCGGCGATATCTGAGCTGCCAACGCTTCAAGGGAAAGATGTTCACACGCCAGGTTGACGAACCTTTCCAAGTTCTCTGCGCCGACTTTGTCGGAACCCTGCCACGATCCAAGCAAGGAAACACAGTAATACTCGTGTTCCTGGATTCGTTCAGCAAATGGATCGAGCTGGGACCTTTGCGACGGGCCACGGTGCCCTATCTCGAGCGGGGATTTCAGGAGCGCATACTCAGTCGATTAGAAATCCCAAGAACTCTAGTTTGTGACAACGGGACTGAGTTCACAAGTAGAGCGTTCTAAGGATTCTGCAAGGCGCTGGATATGGAGCTTCAATTCACCGCTCCGTACACACCTTGCCAGAATCCCCCGGAAAGGGCTAATAGAACGGTCAAAATTATGATCGCCCAGTATTTGGGGGAGGAACCGCAGTCCACATGGGATCAGTTACTGCCAGAGATGTGTGTAAAGGATTAGAGTCAGCTGTAATGCAGTTTAGCTCTGCGAATAGACTGCTATGGCAGGAGGAGATAGCAGAGGGGCTCCAACAATACCAAGGAGTCGATGTTGTTAATGAATGTGTATGTGTCTTTTTAAATCTGTGCAAGTTAAGTTTAAACATTTGTGAAGTGTGTTGTGAAATTTCTAGTCCACGTAAAGAGGACGGATATTCCAGAGAAGAGGGAAACAATTTTTAATCTGTTACGCGTGTTTGTAGTCCGGTTTGAGAACCTGCGGCTTCTGAGCTAACCGGGACAATGCCCAAACCGTTGGCTACACGCCAACTTGCGCAGAGACTCCTTGCTCTCCTTGTTATGGGATGCTTCTCCAAGTTTAAATAAAAGTTCCTAAACCGGCAAAGTCAGTAGTCGGTCGGATGAGTGCACCCAAATTTGAACGTGGTCCTTTATTTGGACATCACCAATATGCGAATTACGACGTTAATAAGTGTACGTAATAGGTATAGTGTGTCCGTTTGTTTCATTGGTTAGTGTGACTGCTTGCTACACGTTTGATTCGAAGAGAAACCAAGAACGAGTTTATTCAATCAATGACTTAGTTGCGATTAAGAGATCCCAGTATGGAGTCGGGTTGAAACTTAAGGGAATGTTTTAAGGGCGATACAAGATAGTTGCTATTAAGGATCATGGTTGTTATGATGTAGAACGCATTGGGAACACAGAGGGTCCGTTTAAAATATCCACTGTTTCGGAATATATGAAGCCATGGTCTGGTTCATTCGATGCGAATAAAAAGTCAGGAGGGCGAAATGTGAGATTTAAATCAGGCGGGCTTCCTTCGAGGAGCACCCGAAGCGAATTAAGCTATATGGTCGCCATGTTGACAAAAAACCGATATTAAGTTTATCACGAAAGGGTAGCGATTTCTGTGTAGTCGCCATCTATCATCACTAAAGGGAGGTTAAGAAAATATAAGAGTCACGTATATATGTCCCACGCCCACCTTCCGCCTAACCGACCGAGGGGCGCAGCCGTGTGACGTACGGCACGAAACGCGTACTAGATAGACGCGAGAAATAAAAGATAGAATACAACGAGAAAGAATCAAGATATACTACGGGCTAGTACTACAAGCAATACAGTTTTAGTTTCTGAAGGCTTTCTATGCTTTCAATACTACTAAATAGACGATTGTAATCCGTGCATAAAACCCTAAAGGGTTCATGTACTTAAAACTCACGCCTACACTGGTTAAAAGGATAAAGTTTCTAAATGAAAGACGGGAAACATGGAAATTGAGCTGGCCTAACAGTTAGGGGCTTTCCGTGAATAAGTTTATGAAGGAAGACGACACCAAGCATCGTCCTACGGTTAGCTAAAGAACGTAGGTTAAGTAGGAGAATACTACTAGAGTAAGACGGCAATCTATCCCAGGTTAGGCTACGGAGGGCGAAAAGCAACTCAAAATTGGGGACTCCACACACACGAACCGTACTTAAATATAGGGCGAACTAACGAAGTGAAGAGAGTCTTCGTCACATAAGGAGAATCCAATTCCTTCGACCACCTTTTAACGAATCCCAGCATGCCTCTGCCTTTGTTAACCATACAGGAAATATGTTCTGAGAACGAAAGTTAGGAATCCAGGCGGACGCCCAGATCGTCAACAATAGTAGTTCTTTCCAAAGAGCAATCGTTAATCATATAAGTGGCAAACAGTGGAGTGACACGTAAAAATGTCATTAGTTTGCATTTAGAGCTGCTGAGATGTAAGTCTCAAGCATGGCACCATGCTTGGAAGTTATCAAGATCCGATTGTAGGTCAGATTGGCAAGAACTGTCCCTATAATGCAGGCAAAGTTTAAAGTCATCAGCATACATGATTACTTTGCATTTGGTTAGCACCTGCGGGAAATCATTGATAAACAATGTAAATAGCAGTGGTCCAAGGTGACTACCCTGTGGGACGTCAGATGTCACCCTGAGGCTATTGGATAGAACGTTTCTGAACAGAACCTGTTGGGTCCTGTCACTTAGATAACTCGAAATCCACTTAAGAAGATCACTGTGATTCCCTATTGAATCAAGTTTCCTAACCAGAAGAGAATGATTGACCGAGTCGAAAGCTTTACTAAAGTCCGTGTAAATAACATCGGTTTGAAAATTTTGTTGAAAGCCCCTAATAACAAAAGAGGTAAGATCCAGAAGATTGGTCGTGGTTGATCTTCGCCTCATAAAACCATGTTGACATGGAGAGATGACGGATCTGCATAGATGTTGAAAGTGAGGAGTGATTACATTCTCGAAAAGTTTGGGGATTGCCGATAACTTACAAATACCTCTATAATTACTGGAATCCGATTTGCTACCTTTTTTGTGGAGAGGAATAGCAAATGATTCCCTCCAAATAAGGGGAAATTCTGAGGATTCTAAAGATAAGGTAAACAATTTTAGAAGGGGATTATACAGCGCCTCGGAGCAATCCCGAAGCACAGAGCCCGGTATGCCATCGGGACCTGGTGAATAAACTGGCTTGACACGGTGGAGATCTCGAATAAGTGAGCTTTCGTTTAAACTAGGACTGAAGATTAAGGAGGAACTGGGCATAACTGGAGAAAATGTATGATCTGAAAATGTTGAGTCCGAATAAGTAGTTTTGAAGAACTCTGCAAAGAGATAAGCTATTGCCTGATCAGAATTTACTGTAGTATTCTTAAATGACACCGAGGGAGGGTGTAACGTAGGTTTACGTTTAGAGTTAACAAAGTTATAAAACGTTTTATGGTCCTGCGGGAACTGGACCTTGCAACGAGTTAAATAATTTTTATAACACTGAGCGTTAAGCACGGAAAAATTAGATCGATCACTTAGGTAAGATGAGAAAGCCATTTTTGAACGAGTGCGTTTATATTTATTATAAAGCCTAAATTTTACGTTTTTTAAACGAGTCAGCTCTTTGGTAAACCAAATTGGTTTATTAGAGAACGACGAATAGGTTTCAGGAACACAGAAAGAGAAAAATGAATTCATGGCACTGTAAAAGATATAAACGGCGCATGCCATGTCCGAGCTCGTGTGAAGTTTTAACCAATCAATTTCAGTTCTGACACTCAGCCTTTCGAAAACAGCGGACTCTGTTTAAACTACTACCAGATGTCATTGCTAAAACTGTCCCAGAGTCAATAGTCACATCAAAAGAAGGATGATAAGGATCTTTAGGTTGCGTCATGGGAGGAACTCTATTTAGATTTACACCTACAGGATCGGAGTCAAAGCATAGATCCAGTAAGCGGTTTAAAGAATTAAAGATATAAGAAATTAGAAAGCCTGCCTTAATTGCGAAACTGTGTTTCCAATAAATTGGCTCTTCCGAAGATGGAGGGATGTAGGAGCAGGTTACATGAATACAACTTCCTATGAAAGATAGTTTAACGCATATAAATTCAATGTCCAAAAAGTCATTAGATACCAACCGTTCAGAGATAAGGCAGGAGTCGACGACAATTTAAACTCCGCCACCACGCTGGAGCTGGCAATCTAATCTATAAATTATGTACTTACTTGGAAGAATTTCGGAGCATAAGATCTCCGACTTCTGCCAGGCTTCAGTAAATACGATCACCTGGGATGCAAAGGAAAGGCAATCCGAATACAATCTAGAGAGCTTACTGCGCAAGCCCCTAGTATTCTGATAGGAAAGTAGAATGGAAGAGCTTAGTTTTTTGGGACAGAAGGTGTCGCTGTAGGCACTGAGGATTGCGACGACGTGGATTGTACTCCCGCATCCCATTTGCTCTTTTTTCGAGCCTCGTACTCCTTGACTATAACGTACACGGGCCAGATGTCACCCGAGCAAATAATTTCAAAGAGTTGGGATGAGACATTCATCTTGAATGGTGAAATGTCTCTGGCATACGAAAATTTGATTTTTTCCACCACATTGCCGGCTTGTGTTTTGCCTTGAATATAGGCTAGGACACCTTCAGGGGCAACCCTCGAAACAAATATTGTTTTCGAAGGTAAGACTGCTGTAAGGGGCTTGCGTAACAAATTGTTACCAACCACGGCCGGTATTCCGGGCAATGTTGGACCCTGGGTCGGTTTTTCTACGGGGTTTTGTGGAGCCAAAGAATTGGACTCCGCAATAGACAAATCGGACGACGCGGAAATTGTTGGCTGAGCGCCTTTCGATGGCACAACGACCGATTCGGTTACCGAATCTTTGATCGTTCCTGATCTCAGAACCATTGGAACGGGGACCAGGGGCTGCGGGGACGGGGAGTGGCAGGAAACGGGTTGCTGTTTCTCACACAGTTGCAGGCGACTAGCAGCGGATTTTTTGCGTTTCGGCGACTCATTTAATAGCTTCATACTATTAAATTGAGCGTCTAGCGCGGAGAACAGGTCATTCGCCCTGCGAAAAGTGGCCATGATCTCAGAAAATCCACTCCTAGTCTGACGCATGAAGGATGATATTTCCTTCTCAACCGGTCTACAGGCCTCACCGCAAAAACGTAGGCCCTTTTTGCTGGACACTGCGTCAGCCATGCGACCTGTCATATTGATGCACTTAACATGCACTACTGCGTCGCAAAGCCAGCATTGGATGCTGGGCTGGTCTGCCGAAACATCTTTTTGCAGTTCTTATCGTTGCAGACGACTTTCTGGGACATATTCACAACCTTAGAACTGCTTAACACACTATAAGTAAAAAACAAAAAAAAACTAAAGAAAGGGAAAGAGAACAGAAAAGCGCAAGAGTTAGAAATTTAAGCAGCAGAAGTCACAAGAGCGATGAGAGCTATGAACCGCTTAGATGCAGCAAACAGAAAATAACTCTCGAGCGGTGGAGTGAAAAATTAAAACTAATTTTAAGCACTTATGTTTAAGCCATCAAATAAAATAATCTCTAAACTAATATACTCAGGAAACAATATTTAGTTCTTAAAAATGGTTATTTTTATAAAAAAGAAGGTCAAAGCTAAAAGATTTAAAAGTTTTACCGAAAAAGTCACATTGAGTTCCACGCCGATCGAGCCCAATTGCAAAATAAAGAGTTATGTTATAAAATGAGCTTAAAGAAGCTGGGTTCGCATTTTTTTTTTTTAATTTGAAAGTTAGAATCGATTGTCCATCGTTTGCTCATGTTTGCCCACCTTTTAGGTTTTTTTCCGCTTTCGGTTTTGAAAATATCTAGTGATGTAAAAAAACATAATTTTTTTGAAAAAAAAGTTTACTTTTTTTAATTTTTTTTCTGAAAATCGCAATAACTTTGTTTGACCACCTTTTAGAGTTTGCAATAATAATAAATTAGTAACAAGGTCAAACAATGTCTGTTTGTGGATTGCACTTTAGGGAGCCATGTTTTTCATATGGACAACTTTAAGTGGCGTGCTATCGAGTGAGTGAACCATGCAGATTATTTATATACCCTTGCAGATTTCCATAGGACTTGTAGTGAAATTTGTCCATCGATGTTACTGAGTGGTCACGTAGAGAGATCCAAACAAGTCTGGTTCCCCGAAGACATTCATAAGGCTTTTTGATTTGAGTTTAATTTCTCAATATATTTTATTTATTTATTTGTCTTAAGATTTTCTTTTAATTAGAGCAACTGTAGTTGCTGCTCCAAGCTCATATCATTGTCTGTTCTTATCGATCTACATTTAGAATTAAATAAGTCTAAGTCTTATAGCTGCGCTTATAGCGGCAGCGGAGAGACGTGTATATAATATTCTTAAATACATATGTAGCTATGCTCGCTTAGGCTAAGCGCGGAGGTATATACACATATATACGTTGGTCCGCTCATGTAGCAATTATGCTGACACTTGCATTCTTTGAGTGCGGGCCAATGTATAAGTGGGCGATTCATATTTCG
>VNJN01002654.1:0-92684 GCA_008042485.1 Drosophila mayri | reverse complement strand
TAAAAACTAGCATAGCAAAGGTTGCCGAATTTATTTTAAGCCTTTTTTGGCAGAGTAATGGTTTTTTTTAGCTCAAATTAAAAGGTAGTTTGAATGAATTTTGAACTCTTAACATGAGTCCGTTGGCGGGTTGATTGACTGGTTCACGACCGGTTCCAGCTCCGGAACTCGCGCCCTCCTTAACATAATTTTCAATGCCAAAGTGTAATTCGATTTTCTTAAAATCTGTCCTTAGGATTTTATTAAAAACTTCACCAAATGATCTCTATCCGATCCCCACTATGCCCATAATCCGTGCATATTCGCACGATCTCTTAGAGTACAGCTCTTGGAACTTTAATATTTGCTCCCCGTTTTCGTATGGAGCGCATCCAGAGGTTTGAGCACTGTTGAGCAATTTTCTGAAAAACTGTAGTGGGGATTTTAATGAAACTTGCTGGGATAATACTTGAATAAGTGCTCCAAAACCTGGCTTACCGTGCATTTGCGCACGACCTCATTAGGGGGAGCAATCCACAAAAAGGTGGAGCCTTGATTTTTCAAATGGTCATTCAAGGTACTTGCGGTTCTTAACTCTTCCCAAACTCAAGAAAAACTATTAGTAATTTTAATTCTCAACATGCTGGAAGTTTATTTTTTTAAAATTAGTGCCTTATTTACAAAATAAATAAAATATAAAAAAGGTCTCCGTGTTCCATGTTCCCACCGTTCCGTTTCGACGCTAACTCACCGACGCTATTTTGACGCACATGGCAAAACCAATTCTAGAGCTTGTTATTGTAACCAAGTTGGCATTCCCATAGCTGTATTTTTTGTGAGGTACGTACATTCGCCTGTCGCTGCTGAAAATTACATAATTTTTGCATAAATTGAAATTCCATCGTTTTGATTGCCGCAGCATCGAAATCTTCAACTACCATGGCCGACAAAGCTGCAGCTGAGAAGCCCGCCGGGCGCCCCATGCGTTACCCCTACACGTTCTCGGCAAAGATCGCCCAGTTCCCCATCAAGCACTACGTGAAAAACCAGTGGATCTGGCGCTACTACTTCATTGCGGCCGTCGCCTGCGTTCCCGTGTTCTACAAGATCAGCAAATTGGGTGCGTTTCTTGTGGAATATATATTATTTAATCAATGCGCTAATCTTAATTTTGCCACCTTTCAGCCAACTCTGAGGGAAACAAGAAGGCATGGGCCGAGTCCCAGGCTAAGGAGCATGCCGAGCACCACTAGACGGCCAGTCACTTAGTTTTAATAGTTGCATCAACATTTCAGAGCTGTTTGTGTTTGGTTTAACGTGAAATCGGCGAATAAAATGAGTTGAAAACGGAAATAAAATAATTTTAATAAAAATATGGAATGGCTTTAAGATATTTCTGAGAACGGTATTTTTATTGAATTGAGAAAATATACCGAAAACCCATCGATACCTCAGTTCTGGGTCAACCTATCGCTGAGGTCCCATCTCTAAGGGAAATGTTTTGGTGACCGGCAGCAGAAAACGCGGATTATTGTTTTAGTTTTCTGTTTTGTATATTAAACCAGTCAGCCCACCGCCACAGAGTTCGAAATAAAGGTTACAATTGCCGAATATAAGGAAAAATGCGTTCGTCTTTGCCTTTCCACACGGTGTAACCTCCCTGGCGGCGCCCCATAACGCGACCACGTGAAATACCGCAGCCATGGATCTGTGCGCTTTCCCAGACATCGATATTGACCACCTTCTGGACGCCACGACGACGCTGGAAGATGGCTTCCTGGCGCCCTTCAAGCAGGCTTCGATGCCCAAGGTCAACGCGCGGACCAGGGAGAAGCGCAGCCGGCTGGCCGAGCGAATTGCGCAGGGCGACGAGTTAATCCGGCAGGTGAAGCAGCTCCAGGTCCAGAACAAGCAGCTGGCCGACCTGCAGCGCACCGCACAAGAGGTGACGGATCTGTACCAGAAGGAAAAGCAGCAGCGCCTCGAACTTCAGACGCAATCCCAGCAGCTCGACGAGCGGTGCGCGGAGCTGGAAAAGCAGCTGGATGCACAGGTCATACAATGCGAGAATCTGCAAGAGGAGCTGGGGACCCGAACCCTGCCTGTGAACGCCAAAGAAGTGCTAGGAATCCTCCTGCAGCTGGATCACCGGCTGGGCGACGATGCTGGTCTGACGCGTCGCGACCAGAACATAGTGAAGAAGCTGAAGGACTACTGCAAGACGGCCAACATCAGCACGCCCACGCCAAAGAGTCCCAGTCAGCGGAACAAACGGCGGAGCCAAGCTACGCAAACGGACGCCGCGCCTCTGTCAGAGAAGCCAGCTCAGTGCACGGTAGCCGTGCAGGTGGAGAATCTGATACAGACCCGCGACCAGGGGACGCAGCATAAGAACACCACCACCACCAGGGGTACCACGACGGCCTCGTTCATCAAGAAGCACGATGTGGGCACCAGCTTCCCCGAACCGAAGCCCCTGCCCAACGTGCGGCAGATACTCGACGAAATGCTGTCCTGGCGGGATAATCCGCTGAGACCGCTGAGTCCCCTGTGTGATCTCCTTCCCGAACTGGAGGATATTCCCGCCACCGTTTGTGTGGCCACCTGCACCACTCTGTGTAATATACACCGGGAGATTGACTTTGTGTCGGAGATGGTGCCGCAAATCAAGGTGTCCGCTTCCCGGCCGCCCTCGCGAACCATGTTAGATAGCGTGAAGGAGGAGGCCCGGTCCACCAGGGAGGTCCTCACCAAGGAAATGTTTAACTTTCTACCTCAAAACCAAAGCTGCCTGGCTAATCTTCCGCCACAGGCCTTTGAGGAGCTGTGGCAGTTATTTGGCCAAATAGTGCTGGGATTGCTGCAGCGGCGCTCCCTTCCGCCCTCTGTCAGCCAGGCGGACTTTACCAGCTGGCTGTACGAGCTCTATGAAGGCAAGCAGGGCCATCCGGAACAGTCCTCTAGCAAGTGCACCGGCAAGAAAGGTAAAACTTATAACAAAACGAAGTCAGTGAGTGGATTAATCCAGGCTGAGGTTCCTTTAGATTTCTCTGGTAGCACGGAGGCTTTGGACATTGCCACCGATCCCATCATTGCCTCGCCGAACATCAGTCACGGCGGAGACGTTACGCCCATACGCCTTCCACCGAAACCTAGGGACCGGAAGCACAAGCCCAAGAAGCGCAAATCAGCTACTTCCCTCATAAAGCCCATAGCCAAAAGAAGGTGTCAGGAGACGGCGCCTGCAAATGATGGATCAGAGAGCACCCAAGAATCGGAGGATTGCGAACACGAACAAGAACCAGAAACGTCGATACCATTCTTAAGCAACTGTGATAATCTCGATATGGAATTGGATAAGGAGGATATGTTTACTTCCAAGCCAGCAATGCAGGAAGAACAAGTCAAAGAGGGGGAGTCTGTAAGCCAATTCCTAGCCTTGCCTGAAGTCCACGAAGAGAGTGAGTCGTCTTTAAAAGAGGACACGGCTGTGGAGCACACGAAAAATACTGCAGAGGCACAGATCCCTGAGGGGATTACCTGTAAGGAAGCAGAACCGGAAAACCTGCCAAGCTTACCAGATTTATTTCTAGAAGAATCAAATCCCTCTGAATCATACCTCAGCAGTGCTGGTATGGATCTGGATCAGCCAAAGGAAAAGGCCAGCATAACCAACTTAATAGATGAACCCCCAACTCCTACGGATGACAGTGCTTCCGACACAGAATCCCACCTTGTGGAAGATCAGTTGGCCAATAAAGAGATTGATTCCGGGTTGAACTCTTGGAAAGAGCCTGCTTCTACACCAAAATCTCCACAAGAAGCAGATAAATATTTATACTCCAGCGATTCCGATTCCGAGGACAACACCTTGGAGAGCGTAAAATTGAAAAGGAACCCCTGCAAGTCCAATGAAAGCAATGGGGATGCTATTTTCAACCTTTTCGGCAGTGATTCGGATATGGAGTCCGAAGCAAGCGAACAAGAACTTTCCAAAGAAGACATGGAATTGGCTCCAATAGAATCGGAGAAGGAGGCAAGCCAAGGTGAGATCAAATCCTGTAAGCTCCTTAAGAAAATAACCAATTACAATCCCATTGTTTCAGAATCCGAACCCTGCAAAAAGCTGTTGTCCACAGAAGAAACTGAATTGGAAGCCGCAGAGTTAGAGGAGCAGTTGTTCGACATTCATGGGTGCTCCAATGACATGGAGGAGACGGTGGCCAAAGAACACAATCCCACAAATTTTAAGGCTTTTAATGAACCGTATAACAAGCCTGATGAATTAGAAAAGAAACTCAACAACGAACAGCCACATAAATCAATGCCAAGCGATTTACCACTGGCTGTGGAGATCCCCGCTGATCAAGCAGATTTAGTTCGAAGTCTTCCCAACCTTTATTCGGACGCCCACTCAGATTTGGAGAAGAACGTGCCGCAACTTATGAGTCCCGCCCTAAGCTCAAGTGACGATTCCGAGGAAGATCACAAGCTCATCATTGACATCGAAATGCCGCCCAGCATAGCTTCTGAAGCCTCGCCACCTTTAGCAACCTCCAAGCGAAGAAGAACTCAATCCGAGTTCAAGAGTCCACCAAATCCAGGCGATTGCCGCCTCACTCGCCAGAAGGCCAAACAACTGCTTTTAGAACAGAACTGCAGCACAGAAGGCACTCCATCGCTGGCAGAGCAAATCAGACGGCAGTTAAAGCAAGCTCTTAATAAATCGGAGCCCCCGAAAAGGATATGTTATTCTGCTCCTGTGAACCAAGAAGATTTACATGTTAAACGAAGTTATATATGCAATGAAGAGTCGCCAGCTTCTCCTCCCCCTTGCGAACCCATTGAGGAGTTGGCCGATTCCATCACTGAAATCCCGCTGGAGCAACCTGATGGCTTACAACACGATGGCCAACCAAAGTCAATTATCCAGCATGTTATTGATCGGTACAAAGCCGATCCGAAGCTCGGCCAACTGCGAAGGAAAACGCTTGGTAAGTCACAGCAAAAACTATGCGCTTCCATAGGTAAATACCTGGAGGAGAGCTTGGCACTGGAAGCCTTCTCCCTGGAGGTGTACAAGTTGACGAAAGATGAGGCTGTGATTGTTAACGCCATGGTTGTGGTTGTCACCAAGATCGGCCTCGAGGAAAACCCTCTCGAGCGCCTGCTTAGCGCCGTGAAGCACTTT
The DNA here is from genome assembly GCA_008042485.1 of Drosophila mayri. Classification (NCBI taxonomy): domain Eukaryota; kingdom Metazoa; phylum Arthropoda; class Insecta; order Diptera; family Drosophilidae; genus Drosophila; species Drosophila mayri. The sequence goes on along the minus strand of VNJN01002654.1, from coordinate 87,514 downwards.
GATTTCACGCAGAGATTTCTGGCTGAACTGGAGGAGCGCCTGTTCCGGAACACCAAGGAACGGCCGCCCACCGAGTTGGCTATGAAGTACGTTAAGCTCTACTTAGCAGCGGTGTCTCAGAAGGCGAGTAATGCGCAGGAATACGCTAATCCGGCGAGGCTGCTGCTAGCGAAGCTTCTCTATCACTACGAACAGGATATGCCGGCGACGGTGCTGGAGGTCCTCCGCCAATTCCCAACGGTGCTGCCCCACCGCGAGGAGCGGCAGTACGATCACTCGGATCCGCTGATCACAGTGATTAAGCACTTGCTAATGAGCCGTACGTACGACATGCAGGATCCGGAGGGCGCCGAACGATTGCTGCTCTCCAAGCTGCGCTTCGAGTACCACTACCAGCCTTTTGAGCCCACCAAACAGCAGGTGCTGGAGAACCTGGTGGAGAAGCTGAAGGCGGGCCGCAGTCTGGACCAGCTTGGCTACGCCTTTGCCCTCTTCTGTCGCCGCAGTCCGAATATCAAAGCCGTAGATCTTGTGGTCACGGAGCACCTAATGCCGCTCGCCACCAGCTACTGTGATCTTGCCGCTGCCAAGGACCAGTCCTACGATGACCGCCTCGTAGCGCTGGTGATGAGCATATCGATGGTTATAAAGCCCCTGCCCTTCGATACGGATATCTCCGCCTTTTTGGGACTCGTCAAGCGCTTGATCGTGGCGGTGCCACGTCCTGGAGTCCAGCAGGCAGCTGTGCAGGCCTGCCTGCGCCTACAACGCTTCGGATTCCAGACCATACGCGATGCCCTGCAGAACTACAGGCCCAACTATCCATTGGATCCGCTCACGCGGGCCATGCTGCGCTGCTATGCCGAGCGGCGGAAGCTGTACCACATCCTCGCGCCCAAAAGAGGTGCTCGAAAGTAGGCGCCGTTCCCTTGTATAATTTTTAACTATTTATTTATAAATGTAATGATAATAAATTTGAATTAAACTAAATGCCATCTGCGCGGATCTTTACAAATTTCAACTTAAAACTAAAATACACAAATCGATTGCACTTGGGTTATGCAGGGGTGGGGGTTAAGACGGGGCCATGGGGATGCGGAAACATAGGAGAGCGTAATGAAAATATACAAATTTGGACAGACAAGTAGACAGTATAGAAGCTATGGTTAATCAGTGGACTGTACAAATATAACATTTATCTAGCTTGGGGGTTCACATTGCTCATACAACTCGAGTCCTGGGGTCAGCCGGAATCATCCAAGCAGGAGGTATAAGGTACTTGTTGTGATATCGGGCCAATCACTCCGACTTCATTTGCGGGGGCAGGGCTCCCAGTTCCAATCGCCGCCGTAGAGAGCCATCATTTCGTGCTAGATTAGTTTGTTCAGCTGCAAGAGAGTAATCAAGTCAAGTTAATATGCTGCATAAGCTTTTAATTGAGGTAATTCCCCACCAGCGATCGGCGCTGATGCTCCTTTTCCAGGGCAACTTGGGCCTGCTGCGGCGAGAATTTCAGCACTGCCGATATAACCTTCACCAGGGTCTCGTTATTCGTGTTGCCGGTAAGATACTGCAATTAAATGGAGTTTTATTTCAATAGTTTAATAATGTTTTGCTCTCCTCTGCCTGTTTCTTTCTCACCTGGAACATAATGTTGCGCAAGTACTCGAACTCCGTGTTGGCCGGAACGCTCTCGCTGTGCTGCATGGATACCTGGCCGGGAAATACAGAATTCAGTTAGGATTCAACAAGCCACCACGAGGACCTACGACTCACCAGTGTTTCATCCAGTTGCCGCGACAGTTTCGCATTCTGCAGCTTGAGCCGCTCGTTGGACTGCTCGAGTATCAGGAAGTTTTCACACTTTTGCTCCAGGAAAAGGTTACGGTTCGTGACATCCTGCACCTCGTTCATAATCTCCTTAAGCTTGGCCTCCAGTTCGGCTTTCTCGGCAGCGGCGGGGTCCTCCGGCTGTAGGTTTTTCGGCGCCATGCTGGCAAGGAGTTGCTGGGCTTGAATGCCAGCCCGCAGAGTTTCCAGCTCATTGATGCGCTCGGCCATTTGCTGGTTGTTTGCCTGCAGCTCTTCGATCTCCTGCTGCATATTGGACTCGACGCCGTCGCTCTTGTGCTTCAAATCCTCCAATTCCCGCTGCAGTCGCTCGTTAAGGCTACGCAGGCCATCTGAGTCGGAGGTGGCCGCTGCCTGCTCCTTCAGTGTGGTCACCTCCAGGCTAAGGCCTTCAATTGTGGCCCTGAGGCTGGCCTGGTCTTCCTGGCTCTTGGCCAGTTCGGTCTGCTTCTCCTGGAGCTGGTGCTGCGCCTGCAGGAGATCCTTTTGTACCGCATCGCTCTGCTCGGTGACAAAAGTGGCGTGCTCCTTCTGACGGGTCAGCTCCACAGCCTGCTCCTCAATGGCCCGCTTGAGCTCAACAGCCTCAGCCTTGGCGGCGGCACTCTGGGTTTCCTTTTCGGACACTTGGACGGCATGCTGCTCGGCCTTCTCCTGCAGGACATAGAGCTCGCACTGCAGGGACTTGAGCTTCTCCTTGACCTCGGCTCCCTCGGCTAGCTCCTGCTCCAACTGCTTGGTGTGCTTGTTCAGATACTCGTTCTCCACCTGGAGCTCCTCGAATTTGGCCAACTTTTGGGTATTATCTACCTTTTCCTCCAGCTCGCGATCCCTGAGGGCCAGCTTTTCCTGGAGCTCTACCACCTGACGATTCTTTTGTGCTATCGACTCCTTAACTTCCTCCCTGTCCTGGCTGTGCCTGCTCTTCAGCTGCTCCATTTCCAGTTGCAGGGCGTCGTTGGCTTCGTGCAGACGCTCTACATCTGCATTGGCGGCACTCCAGCGCGCTTCCAAGGTTTCGATCTGGGTGGCATGGGATGCACTGGCAGCCTGGATCTTCTCCTGATCGCCTTGCTCCGCCAGCCTCTGCGAGTCGGCCAATTGCTCGCGAAGATTGCTGATCGTGGCCTGCAGCTCAGACTCACTCGCAGAGTTCCGGGCTTCTAGCTCAGAGCAGCGGTCGGCCTGGTCCCGCAGCTGCTGCTCCTGTTCCCGCTGGCGTTCCCTCAACTCCATCAATTGCTGCTGCTGCTCCTCGAGATCCCGCTCCAGGGTGGCCTTGGTCTGCTGCAGCTCCTCGCTGGCCACCTGCAGGCAGTCGAGTGTGTCCTTGGTCAGCAGCTTGTCCTTCTCGTAGGCATCGCACTTGTCCTGAAGCGTGCGGTGGTCGTGATCCATCAGCTCCTGGGCATTTTGCAGCTTCGAGTGTTCATCGAGGACCTGTTGCATCTTCACCTGAATCTTGCTCATCTCGTCCTGCTTCGTCTGCAGCTGGGACTCTAAGTGATTCGTCTGCTCCTCCAGGAGGCAATTCCGTTCGGCCAGCTTCGTGTTTTCGCTTTGGATCTCCTCGAGTTTCGCGGAAGTGCGTTCATCCTGGGCACTGCTGTCCACCTGCTCCTGCTGCAATGACTCTATGCGGGACTCCAGCTTGCGCTTCTCCCGCTCCAGCTCGCCGTGGGAGTCTTGGACCTGCTGCATTTGCGTCTGCATGGTGGTGATCTCCTCAAGTATTCCCGTGACGCGTGCCTGCAGCTCCTCCTTCTCGCTTTCCACCTGCCGCGAGTGATTCTGGCGCTCTGTCAAGTCCTTTTGAAGCTGCTCCAAGCGGGCAGCTTGATCGCTGGATTTGGTCTGGTGCTGGTCGTGTTGCTTCTTCATCTTGTTCAACTTGTTGCCGCTGGCCTTCAGTTCCTTTTCCTTAGTCAGAAGACTCGCCTGACTGGTGGCCAGATCCTGACTGAGTGTCTCCAGCTGGGCCTTCAGGGCAGCCACAGTGTCGCTCTCCGAATTGGCATGCTGATCCTGAAGGATTTGAATCTCGCGCTGCAGTTGCTCCAGTTTCAGCCGGTGTTGTTCCTCCAGGGCGGTCTTCTCGGAGCTTAAAGCAGCCAAAGTTTCACGTTCCATCTCCAGATTCTTCTCCAGTTCGAGTGTGCGCTGTTCCCGTTGTGCCTGCAGGGCGGCTAGCTCCTCTCGGGCCACCCCAAGCTGCCTTTCCCAGTCGTTTTGCTGATGCCGCTGGACAATTTCCAGCAACTGATCGTTGTGCAGGCGCAAATCCTGCAGGCTCTGTTCGCTGTCGGTCTTGAGGGAGCTCAGCTGCTGCTCCAGGGAGGCGGTCTGCTCCTCCTTACTAGAAAGAGCGGCCCGAAGGGCATTTAGACTGAGTTCCGTGGACAGGAGTTTTTCCTCAGCTTCTTCCTTGGCTGCCTGTAGTTTCCTTTGCTGCTCCTGAGCATCGCTTGATTGTGACTCGCGGTCTTGGTTGTTCTGCCGCAATTTCTCCAAATTATTTTCGTTTTCCAGGCTGAGGGCTTTAAGGCTCTCTTGCAGTTTGGTCAGCTCCTCCTCTTTGGATTTGTGTTCGCTTTGGAGAGAGTTAAGCAGCTCTTCTGCGGCCAATAGTTTAGATTCCGCTTCCTCCTTGGCGGCTTGTAGTTTCCTTTGGTGTTCCTGGGCCTGGTTGCTTTGTGACTCGCTATCTTCGCTACTTTGGCGAAGTTTAGCCAAGTTTTGTTCGTTTTCTGCCCTCAAAGTAGCAAGTTCTTCTGTCAGTTCCCTATATCGTGCCTCCTTGTCTGTTTGCTCGTTTCGGAGAGACTCGAATAGTTGGTCCTTGGCTAACAATTTCGCCTCTGCTTCTTCCTTGGCCAATTGGAGCTGCTTCAGTTGCTCACTGGGGTCGCTTTCTTGGTTCTGCTTTTGAAGGGCTTTCAGTTTCTGCTCGCTTTCCGCCTTAAGCGTCTCCAGTTGCTTTTCGAGAGTGGCCACCTGTTGCTCCTTGGTCGCAAAGTTGCCCTTCAGGGTGCTCAGCAGATGCTCAGTGGCGATGAGCTTGGCATCCACTTCCTGTTTGGTAGCCTGCAGCTTCTTGAACTGCTCCTTGGCGTCGTTGGTGTGCGATTCCCGCTGCGACTCCAGTTGCTTCAGCTTCTCTTGTAGCTGACGCACCTCGGTGTCCTTGTGCTCAAGCTCCGTGTGTATGGCCTGCTTGGTCTGGGCCAAAAGCAGGACATTCCCCTCCTCCTGCTTGCGCAAGGCTTCGTATTTCTCAGTTATCTCCTGAAGTTGAGTCTCGCGATCCTTAAGTAATTGCTGCAAGCGGGACAGATCCTCAGTGGGAGCACCGTTGGTAGCAGCAGCCGCTGGTGGTGACTTGCCCGCCGACTCATCTAGGTCAATTAGCTTCTCAGAGTCCTGTGACTGACCGCTGCGCTCTAGTGCCGCCGCAATGTTATCCGGATTCTCGCCCAGCAGCTTGAGCTTCGTCTGATACGCCTGCATCTTGCAGCTCATGTCGTCCATCTCAATGCGTAGGGCCTCCTCCAAGTGGGCTTTGGCCTGCTGCTCTAGCGTGCACTGCTCCCGCAGCTCGCTGATTCGCCGCAGCGCCTTGTCTTGCGTCTCCACCAGCACGGACTGCAAAAAAAAAAACAGATGAATAAGTAAACCAAGCGCCGGATCATTATTACAGGATTTAATTACCCTGGCTTTGGAGCTGTCGCGCTCCAAATCCTTGTACTTTTTCGCCAGATCCGTGTAGCGACAGCGGTACTTGTGATAGCGATCCAGCGACTTCTTGTAGGCATCGTAAAGCTGGTCCTTGGTGATCACATCCAGGCGGGCCGTCGAAGCCGAGTCGTCGAACTCGCTGCTGGTCTCATCCAGATCGGATTGGAGGTGATACACCTGCCAAAAAAAATGTATAGCTTATCGATTTCTTGAAACACTCCAAGTAGTTACCGCTGGCGCATCGTAGGAGGGCAGGCGGAAAGACACATCGCTGGCCATCGACGAATTGGACAGCTTGCGCGTCCTGGACGTGGCTCCACCGCCCAAGCCCACTCCGTTGAGCGACTGTGTAGAGGAGCGTCCCCGCAGCGAAGATGCACTGGTGGCCGGCAGTTTCTGAATCCGATAAGGCGAGTTCTGAGGCGTGTCTGCAAGATAAAAGCCCGATAAGAAATCAGCGCTGAGTCACCGGGAAAGCGCGAGGGAAAGAAGTGCCGTACCTTCCTCCGTGATGCTGAAAAAGTTCTCATTATTGCTGCTGGTGTTCGTCTCCGAAGTCGGCGTTGTGCTCGACGATGAGCTCACGGCGGCCTAGAAAGATTGACGAATTATGAGTATGCATTTGCGCCAGATGGTTTGTTCCCTGGGGTTTCTCTCAATATGGGTCACAGTTGCACCTATTTTAATTATTTTCCCAGCACCACACGCACACATAAACGCTCACATACCACAATTTGCGTATGTTTTCGTTAATTTGCATTTTAACACCCTCCTTCATGCTTTCTCCCTCCACCCACAAAGTGCAATACCTGTGCAGCATTCGCAAATTGCTGGAATTTGGACGGCGACGCCTTCACCTCCTCGATCAGCTTGTTCTTCAGGTTAGCAAACATGACGAGGCACTGTCTGTGCTAATTTTAATTGGCCTGCGCTGCCTGGTTTAACAACAATTTAATTTTTAATTAAAAAACATTGAAAATACGTGTCTGCAAGGCAGTGTGGCCGCCACTACATAATCTTGGAATACCAAACGATAGTACTATCGATAGCTTTGCACCTCCGGCGGGCCTGCCGTCTTTGCCGAAAAAACAATCCCCTAATAAAAGCTTGCCGCCTCTTGCACCGCCAAAACTCGAGACGTTTTTATTAACATCCATCCATCCATCAAAAACCTATTAAAATGTCCAAGATCAGCCTTAATCCCCGCGAATCCGGCGCTTATATAGTCGAGAATGCTAAGCACGTGCGTGTCCTGCCCGCGGGCATTGAAAAACTGTCACAGGAAGTCCTGAAAGCTTTGAAAGACAAGCGGCTCAGCGTTGAAAACTTCTCGCAACACGAATTGCATCCTAATCCGGACCCAAATCAGGCGGAGGAGTACACCAAGGCAGCGGATTGGGTATTTGTGCTGGACACCTTGAACTTTTGCTTCTGGACACCCAGTGAGTATACAGTTGCCAGCTCACTTGGCATCTCTTATCTTTAAAACTCTGAATTACCGCAGATAACTACACTAAATACAAGGTCGATGGTTATACCGGCTACTTTGCCCTGTGTGCGGCTGTTAAACGAGCCATTAAGGAGGGCGTGGACATCATCAACCCCAAATTCTACTCTGAGATTGACCTACAGACTCTGGAGAGTGTCTTCCGTTCCGACGACGGGGAGACAAAGATTCCCCTGATCCAGCAGCGTTTGGAATCGCTGCACGAAGTGGGAAAAGTTCTGCTGGAAAAGTACGACGGACGATTTGAGAATGTGATCAAGGCGGCAGACAAGTCGGCCGTGCGGCTGCTGGAGCTGATTGTGGAGGAGTTTCCCTGCTTCCGGGACCAGGCCGAGTTCGCTGGGAAGCAAGTTTCCATCCTGAAGCGGGCCCAGATTCTGGTGGGCGATATATGGTGCTGCTACAGTGCCAAGGGCCTTGGCTTCTTCCACGACATTGACAAGATAACAATGTTTGCCGACTACCGCGTTCCCCAGGTGCTGGTGCACTTCGGTAGCCTGGAGTACACAAAGGAACTGATGGATTTTCTCAAGACGGACACCATCTTGGAGAACGGCGATCCCAGGGAGGTGGAGATACGCGGCGCATCTATACACATCATCGAGGAAGTCCGGGATGCGGTGGTCAAGCTGCTGAAGGAGCAGCACCCGGAGATCTCCGTGGACAACGTTAACTCTGTGGTGATCGACCAGTATCTGTGGGACTACCGGCGCAAGCACAATGCCGACTTGGAGCACATTCCTTTCCACAAGGTGCTGAGCATCTACTACTAACCGGAGAACATAAATAAAGACGCGTTCAGATGTTTGTTAAATTGTTTTATCCTTTAATGTCACCACAGGCGGAGGAATCTACAGAGTAACTGGCTTGGGCTTGCCCTTCTGCTCAGCAACGCGCTCGTTGTAGCGCTTCACGGACTCCTCGCGGGACAGGTTTCCCTTGCGGGCATATCGCTGGTTGATCAGGAACTTCACATCCATCTGCCGGGTGGAATGTTCGGTTAGTTGGGAGCTCGGATCGGGGGTTTTATGAGGATACTTACACCCAGAGTGGACTCGTGGCGCTTGCGCATCGGGCGCTTGATGCCATTGCGGTGCGCCTTCTTGTTCTGGTTGTGATTTGTGTGGTTCTTGGACTTGGCCATCTTAAACTATCCAACGAATCCGAGTTTTGGTGAAGCAGGCACATGAAAACAGAAAATAACTCTCATTACAACTAGTTCGTGGTATTTCCATTCTATTTGCACTGTTAGAAATAGCAGATTTTGGGCTAAAATTCTTTATTTTTTTGGATTTCCGTATGGAAACATTATTTCTGCTACCTACGTTTTCAACACTTCAGCGGAAAAGAAGATGACACTATCGGAATTGTTGGGGACTTGGGCACGGCCGATGTTTTTGCAGCTTAGAGCAGTGTGGTCGTGAAAATGGTAAGTTTATCGAAAATACATCTCTACCGATTCTTAGTTCTCGATGTTGTTGGTTTGCAAAAATAAACAATAAACAAAGCCTGCATTGAATAATATAAAAGAATCAACAATAAAGATGCCACTTACAGCGGAGAGTGCGGCACAACAGATTCAGGTGAGATATTGCCAGTTTTTACTCGCTAAATACTAAAATTGCTTGGCTCTCCAGGATCGCCTGAAAGACATCCAACAACATATTCACATTGTGGACGAAGAGCGTCGTCGGGCGGAGAATTCTATTTCTAGCCTTGTGCGATCTCTGCATGCTACTAATCAAAAGGTGAAACCCCTGCTAAAGGCCAGTTTACTGGAAGCATCCCAGGAAGAGGCCACAATTCGAGCTGCTCTGGCCAAAATCCACGAGATACGTAGCATTCGAAATGAACGCAGGATACAAGGTAGGGTTTACATGAGATTTCTTAGAGGATTTTTACTAAAGTTTCCCCAAAGCTCGCAATGCGGGCAACAAGGAGGCCATTCGTCGCGGTGCTCTCATGAAAATGGTGCAATTATCTGCTCAAACTCTGCCTTTGTTTGTGGGCAAGCTGGGAGAGCGTGCTCCAGCCCTTTGCGGAGCCATTCCCGCCGAGGGTAACTATGTGGCTAAGGTAGGTTTGTGCTGTTTACTTATGGTTACATCCCTTAATGCCTTTTGTTTCCCATAGGTGGGCGATAACGTGGCCGCTCTGGCTAAGGGAATCGACGAAGAGGAGAACTGGATCCTGGCAGAGGTTGTGCAGTTCCTCCATCGCCAAAACAAATACGATGTGATCGACATTGACGAGGAGCAGAAGGACCGGCATGTGCTGAGCAAGCGTAAGGTCATCCCGCTGCCACTGATGCGTGCCAATCCGGAGACGGATGGTCATGCGCTGTTTCCTAAAGATACGGTGGTCATGGCACTGTATCCGCAGACCACCTGCTTCTACAAGGCTATTGTTCATCGGCTGCCGCAAACCGCCACCGAGGATTATGAAGTGCTTTTCGAGGATTCCTCTTACATGAATGGCTATGCCGAACCCCTGCCGGTAGCCCAGCGATATGTGATTGCATATCGACCAACGAAGAAGGGCGCTGGCAGTGGCAGCGGAAATCTGTCGTCGGCGTAGGAGAGAGTACTAAGTAAAACCTAAGAAAACAGTAAAGATTTGTATTTTAAACGTAGAAATTTTGTTTTTTAAATTTTCCGCAAAAATTGTTGGTATTTTGGATACGATGTATACCATGTTCTTTGGTATATCTCGTAATCTGCAGTGTATTTTGAAGCTGTGGCCACACTGGTGGCCCAACTGAAATTAAAGTTTTTAGCACAACAAAGAGGGAGGCAGAAAAATCTGTTGAAACTATGACCGAAACGGCATTGGCGACGCAGACCGGGGACTCGGCCAATTGCTTCGATATCCTTAGCGTGTCCACGCTCTTCGAAAACAGCCTAATCGGGGAGGATGACGTTCAATTGGACGCCTACTTGGCTGCCTACGAGGAAATCATGAAGTAAATAAAGCTCCTTAGCTTGGCATTTGAGACGCACTAAATGGTTTCGCAGGTTCTTCCAGCTGATGGGCAGTGTCTTCAGCTTTGTGAGCAGCGATGTGCGAAGTAAAATAGATATATTGTACGCCCTGAGGGCCACGGACACGCAGGACGTGAGACATTTCGAAACCTTTAAGACGATGCTGGAGTACGAAAAGGAGGAGCAACTGCTGGCGAAAAAGGGCTACGTGTCGGGGAGTCGTACGCTACTCCGTCTGCATCGTGGACTAGGTATGTTTGGAGAGCTTTTCCCCGCCTGTCGCCGCACATTTAACTAATTTACGCTGATTGTGTCTTATCTAGACTTTGTCTACGAGTTTCTCCATCGCGTTCAGGCACTAGAAGACAACGAAAAGACGGTGGATGTATGCAAGGCGGCCTACGACGACACTCTGGGCAAGCATCACTCCTTTCTCATACGCAAAGGCGCCCGTTTGGCCATGTACGCGATGCCCACTAGAGGAGATCTTCTCAAACGCGTCTGCTTCGACGTGCAGCTGGCCAAGGAGAGCCTGCCACCGATGTTGAATAACATGCGCATTAACTACGATCGCACGGAAAAGCTCTACACACACCATGACCTGCACAGCCTGCCTTAGAATCTATGGAAATACCGTCACAAGATGTGATAAAGTGATAGATAATGCATACAAATCAATCAGTTTTAGCTTTTAAATATGATATTCTACATTTAAGCGACTCGTCTGCCTTTTAACATATATATCAACAATGAGTAAGCAGCAATCAGCCTCATATTTGTGTCCTTTGTCCTCCCAAATGTATATTCTCAGCATTTAACACTTTATCACAGCTTGTGATTACCTCAAAATCTAGTTAATGTAGCTAAAATAATCCGTGTTAAGATTGTAACTGCAATTATTTATGTTTTTCTGGCTGCTTTTAGTTTAATTTCTTCATTCCGTGCAATGTTAGCCCCAAATAGGAATCCCAATCCCCAAAGAGTAATTAAAACGCCATAAAAGCTTTAGTCATGAATGAAAAACTTGCCTTATCTGGGAGTCTATTGAACTTGTTGGACAAACACATGTAGTTTCTTCTGTCTGTGCCGAAAATAATAGCATAATAATCATGGACTAGGGGACTAGATTAGATAAGCTTCGGGGTGCCATAAAAGGCCAACTTTGGATACCAGGAGCAGCAGCTCTTTGGCTATCTGGGTGTTAATATAATCGCCTCACAACAAAGGCCCGTTAAAACTCCCACCTATATACATATAATCCTGGAATCCGGCCAAGATTTATGGCTGCTTTTTAACATTTAAGAAGCTCACTTCAGGGACGCAGTTTGCTGCAATGGCTGCCTCCTTTGAATTGCAGGCAATTGCTGTATCGATGACGTCTTAGTCACTATCACTACGTCTCCACTATCAGGAAAGCCAAGAACTGGCTAAATAGCTTGTTGAGTTGACCACTTTATCGCTGGACGGAGTGGGTGGCGGTGTGCCAAGTGCAAAAAGCGTCTAAGATGGTGGCTCTGCGATGGGCAAATAATCACCGACGTCACCGCCTACGGGGCGTTAAAAGCCCCAGCACCTGGCCATTCTGGATCACTTTAACTCAGTCTAACGCCGTGAATACAATTCGCATGGAGCCATGGATGCTTCTAAACGAAATAATACTACGAAGCGGGAGCCAAATCCGTTCATCAAGGCAAACATTATCTCCAAGTGGTTATTCCTGTGAGTGTTTCCGGTTTTTTATCGGTGTGAAATGACTATATCCCTCGGGAGCCCAGATCCATGGCCAGGGTCAATCAGTGTGCAATGGTATCCGTTTGATTGGATAGTTTATGGCTCGCGATAAGTGTCAGAATGTTAAGTGGGGTTCGGGTGTACCCATAAACCATATCGGTGGGATATTGTAAAACCTGAATATAGTTTAGATATGGTCTGAGTTGCCCAGGAGCTATAGGAGCTCCATAAAATGTTTGCTGCCGTGCTCTGGAGATTGCCTCCAGTGGTTCCTTCTCATCTAAGGATATTCGCTTTAAAGGATGTGTTATAAAAGAAATTTAAGAATATTTGAAGTGATTAACTAAAAACTTAGAAAAACCTAACAATAAACATGAAAATATTATAATATATTTAACTAATAAATCAGAATAACATATATTTCGAGAAAAATAAACATTATTATTAGTAAATAACCAAGAAAACGACCCAGAATCTTGTGTAATTTCACCAGACGAACATTCTTCTGACTTTGATTGACCATAGGACTGTAGGAAGTCACGTATCAAAGCCCGGGATCAATACCTGTCACTTTTAAGTTACCCAAGTTTCCAAGATTCATTGATAAGATATTGAACTTGACTTATCATTTGTTTTACCCGCCTTCCAGATGGATGCACAGTATTTTCCGCAAGGGCAGGCGTGAGCAGTTGGACGCCAGTAGGCTGTACGAACAATTGCCCAGCTTCGATAGTGAAACCCTTACCCGGAATCTGCAGCCGCACTGGGAGAAGGAGTCGAAGCGTAGCAAGCCCAGCCTGATGAACCTTATCTTTCGCGTCTACGGCTGGCAGTTTGTGCCCGTTTGTGTGCTGTATTCCCTGCTGGAGATGGCCATACAGTGAGAAATATTTCAAGATTTTCGAAAGACATTCTCTATAACAAACTTACAGTTCATTTCAGCCTCTGCTGCTCGGAGGACTCATCTCCTATTTTGCCTATGGCCAGAAGAGCGTCACCAAGGAGAGTGCGTATCTGTATGCCATGGGCATTGTTCTGTGCTCCCTGGTCACCTCGTTGGTATTCCATCCGTTCATGTTCCATGTGTTTGCCGTGGGCACCAGGGTGAGGCTTGCTTGCGCCGGTTTGGTCTACCGGAAATGTCTTCGTGCCTCGGCCAGCAGCGGTGAGGGACTGGGAGCCTTGGCCATTTCCGTGATGTCCATCGATCTGTCACAGTTTGATCTCACCTTCTACTTCTTTCACGACCTGTGGAAGGGTCCCGTGGAGGCGTGCATCTTCGGTTACCTAATGTACCTGCAGGTTGGCTGGACCTCCCTGATTGGCATTGCCTTCATCGTGATCCTGATACCGCTCCAGGCCTGGGCCGCCAAGGCAGCTGCCCATTTCCGGTCGCAGTCCGCCAAGCATCGCGACGAGAGGGTCAAATTAATGAATGAAATCATCACGGCCATCCAGGTGATTAAAATGTATGCGTGGGAAAAATCCTTCGGGCGATTAATAGCCGCTGTGAGGAAGTCGGAGGTGAAGGCCATCCGGGGCTCGATGAGCATCTACGCCGCGCTGCAGTGCACCAATATGATCTCGAAGATATCGCTGTTCCTCAGCCTGGTGGCCTACGTCTATGTGGGTGACCTTGTCACCGCCAAAAAGGTGTTCATCCTGTCATCCTACTACGGACTGCTCAATGATTCCCTGCTGCACTACTGGCCCATGGCCATCACCACTTGGGCCCAGACTCTGGTCAGTGCCCGTCGTGTGGTGGAGTTTCTGCAGCAGGTGGAGAAGCCAGAGGAGGAGGGCTGCTGCCGCGACAATCCCGGACTGCAGTTGGACACGGGAAAGGTGAAGCCTGCGAAGGTGGGCCGCTTGCACTGCGTGAAGAGCGAGGAAAAGTGTCTGAGCTTCCGGAAAGTGAGCGCCAGTTGGGACAAGCCGAGCACCAAGTACCCGAGGAAGCCGCATATTGAGGACATCTCCTTCCACGTCAAATCTGGCCAGTTTGTGGGCATCGTGGGTAATGTGGGCTCCGGCAAGAGCACCCTACTCCACGCCATCCTCGGCGAGATTGAGCTGATGCAGGGCCGCGTAGAGATCCACGGCAGGATTAGCTATGCCGCCCAGCAGCCTTGGGTGTTTCAGGGGAGCATTAGGGAGAATATTCTCTTTGTGGAACCCTATGAGGAGCATCGCTATCGCGCCGTTGTTCATGCCTGCCAGCTGGAACGGGATCTGGAGCTGCTGCCACGCGGCGATGCTACTGTTGTGGGCGAACGAGGAATCAGCCTGAGTGGCGGCCAAAAGGCAAGGATTGCCCTGGCCAGAGCCTGCTATCGCCAGGCGGATATATATCTATTCGATGATCCCCTGGCCGCCGTGGATGCCCAAGTGGGCAAGCTGCTGATGGACAAGTGCTTTCATCGCCTTCTCGCCGGCAAAATGCGCATTCTGATCACCCATCATGTGCAGCTGCTGAAGAGCGTGGATCACCTTCTGCTCCTGGAGGCGGGCCACCTCTCCCAGCAGGGTAGCTACGAGCAGCTAAAGGATATCATAACCCACCATGCTGCTCTCGATCTGGAGGCCATCGAGGAGGACAAGATTCAGGTGAAGCGGGTGCTCAGCCAGGTGGACAGGACCTCCAAGCTTAGTAAAGGTGAAGAGGAGGCTGCCAATGCTTTGGAGATGGATGAGGATGCCAACATGGAACAGCAGCTCCAAGGGGCCGTAAGCTATGACACCTACAAGGCTTACTTTCGGGCTCTGGGTGCTCCCTTCCTGGCCGGCTTGGTCCTATCGCTTTTCGTCTTTGCCCGCGGCTGCCAGGCGCTTATGGATATCTTCATCTCTCGCTGGGCCACCTGGGAGGAGGATCGTGGCTATGATTCAATAGATGACTTGGAGTCCACTCGCACAAAGATGGTCACATACTACACAATCCTTTTGCTGCTCACCTTGGCTTTGTTCTTGCTGCGCACCTTTGGCTTCTTCTTCATGTGCCTAAGGATCTCTTTAAAACTGCACGATCAGCTCTATCATGGCATCATTCGCGCCTGGATGTACTTCTTCAATGCGAATCCCTCGGGGCGAGTGCTCAACCGCTTTTCCAGTGACATACAGAACGTGGATGTGACTCTGCCGCAGGCCATGATGGACTCCTTGCAAGTAATTAACCTAGTTTTCATTTTTAAATTGATTTGCAGGGGAATTGATTTTAAATTTATCTCCTAGTTCCTGGTGGATGTGGTGGCCGTTCTGGTGATCGTGACCATAGCCAACTATTGGCTCCTTATACCAGCTGCAATAATGGTGCTACTCCTTTACCTCTGCCGTGCCCTGTACATAGGCGCCAGTAGGAGTCTGAAAAGGATCGAGAGTTTGAGTGAGTTTAGAATGCAAATATTAAGTTTAACCATAATTAATACCCCTCTTTAACCAGCTCGCAGTCCCATCTACTCCCACACAAATCAGACCTTCCATGGACACACCACCATTCGATCCATGGACGCCATGCCGCAGCTGGAACACACTTTTCATGGCCACCAGAACACCAACTCCTCTGCGTTGTTTCTCTACGTGAGCGCCAATCGTGCGTTCTCCTTCTGGACGGATTTAATTTGTGTGGTCTATATCCTGGCGGTGACCTTCAGTTTCCTGGTCATCGATCAGAGTTTCTACAGCGGCGATGTGGGCTTGGCCATCACCCAGAGCATGACGCTGGTCATCATGTGCCAGTGGGGCATGCGCCAGACCGCAGAAATGGAGAACAATATGACCAGCGTGGAGCGAGTGCTGGAGTATGCTCAGATGCCCTCAGAACCGCCACTGGAAAGTCCCAAAAATCTCAAGTTGGCCAAAGAGTGGCCGCATGCGGGTCATCTCCGGTTTCGGGAGCTCCGAATGCGCTATGCTCCGGGAGATAAGAACATCCTGCGAGGCCTCAACTTCGAATCGCAGCCCATGGAGAAGATTGGCATTGTGGGCCGCACAGGAGCCGGCAAATCGTCCATTATTCAGGCATTATTTCGCCTGGCCTTCAATGAGGGGACCATCGAAATCGATGGCCAGGATATTGGCCAGTTGGGTCTCCACGATCTGCGCAGTCGAATCTCCATTATACCACAGGATCCGGTTCTCTTTTCGGGAACCCTTCGCTTTAACTTGGATCCCTTCGAGGAGAAGAGCGACGAGGCGCTGTGGAGTGCTCTAGAGGATGTAAAGCTGAAGAAACATGTGACCAGCTTGGAGGGCGGTCTCTCCTGTCACCTCCAGGATGGGGGATCCAACTTTAGCATGGGTCAGAGGCAGCTGGTGTGTCTGGCGAGAGCTATATTGCGACAGAATCGAGTCCTAGTCATGGATGAGGCTACGGCGAATGTAGATTCAGAGTAAGTAAATAAATATTTATCATTTAATTTTCAATAATTCACTTATAAATCCTTATATAATTTGTCTTTTCGCAGAACTGATATCCTGATCCAGGAAACCATCCAAACCAAGTTTGCCGAGTGCACAGTCCTGACGATTGCCCATCGCCTGCACACGGTGATGGATAATGATAGTGTCTTAGTGATGGATGCAGGAAGGATTGTGGAGTTTGGAGCGCCACACAAGCTCCTGCAGCGCAAGGAGGGAGTCCTGCTCAAGTTAGTCAATCAAAATGATGCCGCAACGGTTAGTTTTCTGAAGAAGATCGCCGCTGAGAGCTACGCTCGGCGGAACAGAAGAGATTCTCTGAAGAATGAGTGATAGATTAAGACCAGATCTCCGCTAGAAGCAGTCAAATCCGGTTTTATTGGTGTACGAAAAGTGTACGATAAAGTGTATTTACATATAGCTATAGAATTACGCTAAGTACTAATGATAGTTCGGCACTTAAAACGAGGAGACTCTGACACACACTCTGCGATCGCATACACACACAGGATTACAAAATAGATGTTTGTATATATATATATATATATATGTAGGTGATATATATAAAAACTGTAAACTCGATGGATGAAGGATGTCCATTTAAAATAAGTTTAGGTTAAAACTAGGATCAGAACCACACTCTGATATGCTCTCGAATGTAAACGGAAACCGAAACAGAAACAGAAACGGTCCTTATGTAAGCTCTATATGTACACAGAACGCGCAACAAATCAAATAAATAAACGGTCAAACT
Organism: Drosophila mayri; assembly: GCA_008042485.1. Taxonomy (NCBI): domain Eukaryota; kingdom Metazoa; phylum Arthropoda; class Insecta; order Diptera; family Drosophilidae; genus Drosophila; species Drosophila mayri. The sequence continues at coordinate 70,539 of VNJN01002654.1, read as the reverse complement.
ACATATACATCCGCCTCCTCCACATCTTCTTCCTGTTATTCGATCCGTATGCGATGCGAGGAGCGGCGCAGGGCACCGAACTCCTTGATTACCAGCCGCCCCAGCAGCACCATGGCAATGATATCCGCAACGATGAGCATATGGAAGACATTCTGCCAACCCGTTGTGGAGATCAGACCCGCTAGCAGCGGACCCACAGCGGCGCCAATCGATCCCGTGCCATCAATTATGGCCGTCACCGTGGCCAGGGCGTTCGCATTACCCTCCAGGCAGCTGTGTTGCCCCAGTTCCGCACTCACTGAGGTCGTTATCAGCGCATAAGGGCCATTTACAAAGATGCCGACCACAATCAGCAGAAAAATACTAATCGTAAGCGACAATGCACCATATTGTTGATACATCAGCAGCTGCAATTGATCGCAGATTATTATCTTTGCATTTTAAGGGAGCGGGAGAAGGGAACTTACAATAGGCGAGGCAATGAACAACATGCCGGTACAGACGGTGGCCGACATTCCGCTGAGATCCGATAGATAGCCCGCAGCTATTGCGCCCAGAATACCGCCCACATCGAAGAGCGTGGAAAGATCAGCGGACAGCTGAGGACCCAGTGTGCCTAAACAAAAAGAAAATAAAGATTTATGATGGATTTTTCTTTTGTAGACAAATATTTTTACTTACTGGAAGACTGTATGTACAGGGGCAGCCAGTACATAAAGGTGTAGCTGACGAGCTTGGTAAAGAACAGACACAACGAGAACTCCACCACTCCGGGTATGTACAAGGCATCAATTAGGCTAATAGGTCGGCCATGGCCCCTTGGATGAACAGGCTGCTGTGATGTTGTGCGGGATAAGATGGGAGTACGTTCGGTGGGTGCCGATCTATAGTTAATTTCCTGTAAAAATTACAAAAATTAGTTCTACATTTATAAAAATAAAGGTATTTTTAAGAGCTGATTAGAAGCGCCAAATGTACAAAAGCCAAATATAAACAAAAAGCAAGCAGATTAATACGTCGTCATTCACTTACGGTTTCCGCAGATTCGTAACCCAAACTGACCACACACTAAGGCCGAGCAAAACGTTAATAGACTTTAGAAATCAAACTAGCAACTTAAAAGAATTTAAGGCGCGACATGGGAGCACTGCAATACTCTCTACTTACAGCATCGTTGTGTCGTATCTGCTCTTCATCGTCCCCATGATCCTCCTGATCCGACTCGTTGGCCACGCGTCGCTCCTGCTGCCCGGTCTGCGGATAACAGCCCACAATCTCTGGCTGATCGACCAGAAACAGGAACAGTAGGAAGCCCACGGCTGCTATGATGATGCCGGGCACCACAAACGACAGCGCCCAGTCGCTTTCCACGTAATGGGCCGCTATCAGTGTGCCTAGAATGTTGCCAATCGAGGTATGACTGTTCCAGATGCCAAAGATAAGGCCTCGCTTTGATTTGCCAAACCAGCGACCGACCAGCGCCACCACGCCAGGCCATCCCGTCGTCTGGAATATGCCAGCGCAGATCTGTACCAGAATAAAGTACCACAAGCTGTGGATATTCGAGGTACGAGCAATGCCAAACATGTAGGTGAACACGCCGGTGAGGATCATGCCCATGGAAAGGAAGTAGCGCAGCGAGACGCGCTCCGCCACAAAGCCCGAGACGAACATGGCAATGGCATAGGAGAATAGGAATGCCGAGTCCATCATGCCAAAAAGTGTGGTGGCATCGGGACCATCTGAAAATAAAATGTAAAGATTTGAAAGATATAACAGAAAAGGGAGCAGGTTTTACTTACCAAAAGGTGGATAGCCGCAATCCTGACCCACCGGAGCCGGCGTCGTTGAGCAATTGCCCTGCAGCACCGACTTGACAACGGATATGGGCTTGCGGCACATGTGGTAGCAGGCGTAGGCCAGAAAAGTTAGCACAAACACAGACATCTTGTAGCTGAAAGAGAGAGAAAGTATTAGAAGTTTAAAAATCAGCGCAGGTTAACGAAATAATGAGATAAAAGTTGAGTAATCACAAAAGTTAGATGAAAGATTATTGTTTTCCGTATCGTCAGCAGTTTCTAATGAAAATGTGCACAGGTGTGGGCTATTTTGATGATAAGAAACCTATTTGCAGTTGTCAGTCTCAACTAATCTTGGAAAAATGAGAAAATAAATGTGTTTCTGTGGGGTTTTACTATACTTCTACATTATTTTTTAAATTAATTAAAGAGTTTAAGTGTTTAAGTATTTTAAGGTGTTAAAGTACTGTAGATCGTATAAAATGACAAAACAATAATTATAAACAATTAAAAAACTGACTTCTTATGCGGGTTTTCCCCTTAAACAGAGACTTGTATGCGCCCTAAATCAATAAATTCTTTAGAAGAACTCCTAAAATCCCAGAAAAGAGGATTATAATAAAGCCCTTGCTATGTACATATACTCACAGGAGATCTCTGCGTGCATGGAAGCGGGTGCAGCATTGGCGCGACAGCCGCTGCACCATCCGGATGCCGAAGGGCACATCGTTATAGTTGTTGCTCATCTTACGCGTTCTGGCCAAACCCAGTGGAGCTCTCATCGACCGAAGGGGCGTCACAAGCCAACAGGAGGCCGCTGCTCACGTCCAGCGAGCGTTCTCCGTTCCGTAAGTCAGCTGCAGTCAGTTACCTGGAAGAACAAAGGTGATCAACAGGTAGGTGAGTGCTGGGCCAGTAGGTGACTCAGATTCAGGTAAAGCAGTGGAGTGGGTCGCGGTTTTTGCGGATGGATAAGCCACGGATTGAGTTTCGGCGAAGCGCGAATACTATATCCGACCTTATCTTTCAGATACATACAGACCATATGGATGTCTGTATATGTAAGGTTTTTCTTGTATACGTCGTCGCTTCGCTTCCACTCAAACAATGACACTTTCCGCTCCGTATCGCAGCCATAAAGCAATAATATGCGTTTCCGCTTCACTATTCTGCTGCGTTGGCGAATTTTTCCCTCGACTTTGATAGCGGGGTTTTCTCTAACTTTGCAGATAAGGTTGCCCGCGCGTACTTTATCTCACACAACGATTTATGAGACAATTTATCAGGTATCTTGGAGTACCAGCGCATTGTTATTTAATAGTTAATCACCTCTTTTTTTGTTGTAATTGAAAAATTATTGAGTATTCCCGCGTCGGTTTGCGGCAACTGTAACTCCAGTCTCCGTTTCGCCCCCAATAAAATACGGAACTCGAGTGGCAGGTGGCAGCGTGTTAATGAATGGATTGACTCGATAATGCGACACAGAAACGCAGCACTTGCCAGTTGCCATGTATTATTATCGTTCGCAAATACCAAACAGAGGAAAGTAAATATTACTTCGTGGAAAAATAACAAAAGATAAATAGTGAGACCAGCTGACGTTAGATGCAAAATATGTTGCAGTATGTTAGGTATTTTTGGTTGCGACACGTAACATCTACAGGTGATTTTGGTATTAATTGGGAGTATTCAGAATTACCTAAAAAACGGCACAGGTGTAACATTTGAAAATTTGGCTGTTACATTGCCTTATTTATTTATTTGAAAATATTATAATAAATACAGTACTTAGGGCTTTAATTTGTTTGAAAAATGTACTTTAACTTTCAGAAAATAAATATTTGTTACTCAAGAATGACAAAAGGTATATTTTTCTGTTAAAAACACATTCGTCTGGGTAGAGTTTAACCTTCTATAAAAGTTCAAGACAATTACTTGGTAAGAAATGTAAATCAGTAAATTAATATAAAGATAATGTAACCCATATATTTTTTAAATATTGCTTTGCCGCTTTAAAGAATTTTATATTGATGGTAATACTTTGCCCATCGATTTACTCTTTCAATTAGTTGCTGCGACTTAATTCCGGGACTTACAGTTCCTGAGATCACGGGCTAATTATTATTTCGTTAGACAAGCGACCACTATTGTACATTATGCCAGTTAACAAAACAGAAATCTCTTGTGCACATGACCTGGCTTTTCAATCAGACTCGGCTGAGAGCGGAAAATGCTCTCGTTTTTTCAACACCAACCCGCTAATTTTCACCGGCGGGAGTGCGAAAATCTAGGCGAGAAATAAGAACAATTGCAGGTGTTAATCACCTAAGGCAAAAACAATTTTGCATCTTGTATAAATTGGCTAGCCAGACCAAGCCAAAGCCACACTTGACAACCTGCAGTCCAGCTTTAAGCAAGTACATTTTGTAGAAGAACGAAAAAATATATTTAAAATGCAGTACCGACAAGTAAGTTATAATTTTTTAAAGTTTTTAATTGTTTAATTTCATGTTTCTCTTAACCACAAAATAGATAATCTTCCAACTGATGGCCTGTTTAGCCACCTTTGAGCTGGTGCTAGGCTATCCTCAGGAACGTGAGCATATCCAAAGACTGAGTTCCGATAGTAAGGGGAAAGATAATGGCATCACATCCAGCGAAACCCTGGAAAATATCTACAGTTACGAGAGAACTCTGAGCAGATTGCGAAGAGCTCTGGAGGAGCTGGCCTATGAGGAGGCAGCGGATGACATGGAGCTGGCCGAGATCAATGTGTTTCGTCCCCTGTTCCGCTATCGTTCCCAGGTGGCCAGGCAGGTGCCAAATCCCCAGCAGCAGCAGCAATTTAGCTAATATAACAAATAGTAATTTAATTTTTAATTAATGTAGGTAATGAATTGATTTTTATACCAAAGCTAGCTCTTTAAGAAATAAAAGCAGACCCTAATTTATATTGTTAAACATTTAAATACATATTTTATTTATTATATTCATATTTATGTACACATGAACTCTATATAGTATGTATGTTAAGGATATTATTGTAGTTTCTGTTTTCATGTCTCCACATTTGAGCACATTGACATGATGGCGTTATTTTTGTGGATGACACGCGAATTCCTTGCATTGCACTTTAAATTGTTAATTTTCTTTATTTGTTTGGAAGGATCCCTATCCCTAATATAGACATACACACACGTACATATTCGACTAAGGAAGACACAAAGAATATTGAATTCTAAAACTACATACAGACGTACTCGTTAATGAGGGACACTCATCGAGGGCTAACTTTTGATTAAACGATTTGACCCTGTAAGACTCCCCTAAGCTTTAAGTACCGAATTATTTCAGGCCCTATATATACACACACATTTACTCATAGATATATACTCTATATAAATCTTATACAAAAATCGTTTAGATATATATTCTTTGTTTTCTGAACGGGAACATTTTTGCCTTCTTGTAAATATTTAAGCCGCTAGCCAGCTTATGAAAAATAAGTATTCCCTCTCCACACACGCTCTGCTCGTGGCTTAGAAAAGTTACTAAAGTTGCTAGTTAAGTACACAAGTTCTCTGTTTATTTTAGTTGCAGTTTTTAGTTATAGTTTAGTTAGTATGTTTTTGGTTTTTGCTCCTTTCGCTTGGTTCCATTGGGTCGTCTCTGCCGCTAGCTTGCTCACTACACTACGTCGACTGGTCATGTTTTACATTAACATTAAATTTGATTTAATTTTTGATTATCGGGCTTAAGTTTAGACATTATATGGGCTGGGATGGGCTGGTAGGAGGGCTTCGAACCTGCTGTCGAAACCTGTTTACATATTAGATGAGCCCCATTCTGGGTAGCACTTAGAGATAAAGCTTTCCGCCTGCGCCTGGCCTCGCCTTCTGTTCACATATTCACATATCGATACAGGGAGCGAGGTAACCCTTAAAGTATTCTACATATATGTATGTATAGCTGGCTGGCTTAGAGCACCTGCAGGTTCTCGCAGTGCTTAAACTTGGAGTCCTCCTTGCCCAGGATCCAGGTGAGCATCTGGCGGGCCTTCATGCTGGCCAGCATCACGCTGCGGCTCTTGTACCAGTGAGCCGGCGAGTTGGCGTCTCTTGGTCCCTGCAATCCATACATTGAATCATTAAAACGAGTCTCTAAAAATGACTTCAAAAATAAAGGTTAGAAGCGAATTGCATCTATTTACATTCATTCTCAGTTCGAGTGTATTTTTATGGTTATTTCCAGAATGGGTTTGGCATTTTTCTTGGCTCTGTGCGTTATTATTATATTCTTTTTTTTTGGGCGTACTCGTAAGATAATAAACAACCAACGAGGGAAGACAAGAGCAAAACAGTTTGGCAGTTTGTGTCGAATAGTTTCTGCACTTTTGGACACTTGACACATTTCCTCGTTGGCAAACTCGCAGAACTTGTTTCTTGGCAGGAGATCAAGGGAGGGGCGGTTACTGGACCTTATACATAATTTATATAGTCTAACAAACACAGAAAAACAAGGGAGATAGATGTTACAGCACTCTTAAAAATAAGACATTTTTAATGTAGAATTTTACTGCTTTTTTAAACCAATCAAAGAAAGATTATTTTTACAATTTTAAAGATTATTTTATAATTTTATATCACCAATAATCTTTAAAATAATTCAGAAAAAGTATTTTTTAATCTGCTTTTCATCTTTTTACATTTAATTTAAATGTTCTCTATTAAAAATTAGTTATATTTTTTAGAGTGAACCTTTAGACACATTATTTCATGCTATATTTGGATTTTGGATATGGGGGGATGTTGAAAAAACACATCAAACATCGATTGAACTCAGTCCGAAATGGGAAGGGCTAAATTTATAAATTGAAGAGGGTTTTCTTTATTCGGTCGGGGTTACTTTCATATATTACTTACCCCATCGCCAGTTTTATGATCAGTCAGATATTTATCAGTTTCTACAACAGTCTCTACGTTCTTGTTTTCTCTAAATTTGTTTTTATCTTTTGATTTTTTTGGATTTAGCTGCGAAAGCGATCGATTTACATTGATTACAAAGACACCAAAGACAGAGATATAGAGAGGGGGGAATAGCTAAACCAGCTAACTGATACTGCTATGGAGAGCTACCATGACTAGACCTAGGGGTTGCTTTATGGGTTTCTTTTTCCATTTCTCACCTGCAGCTGATTCTGGTCCTTCTTAAGCCGGATCTGGGTAAGAGTGCCGGCCAGGAGCTCATCGCAATTGTGATTAATGCCCACAGAGACCTCGATAAACTTGGCGCCGAACGTGCAGGCCAGGCACTTGCCATCTGGAGAGGGATAAATAAATTTAAATAAATTTAAATAAATAAGAAATTTATTTAATACATTTTTCGAAGTAATATCTAATTTATATTTAAATCAAAATAAAAACAATCTTGGCTTTGGGTGGATTTCCACTCTAGGTAAGGATCCCTGAGCACTTCCTTGGCTCTATCTTGATTTCACATCTGCACTCCTTTTATTTTACAACATGAAAGAGTTAAAATCTGTGTTGCCTTGTAATATTCCTGCACTTAACTTTTATAATCCCGGAAACCCAGGTTTTATATGATTTTTTTCTTCCATCTACGCAAGGATTAGGACTAGGTTTGCCCTGGTCACGCCACATAGTTGACGATGCAAATGAAATGCAACGATGACCGACAACGGCTAATTGCAGTCCGGGTACTTACCCTGCGCGGAGACGGCGCGTGAGCGGGCCAAATCAATTTTGTTGGCCACCAAAATGGTGGGGCGATGGCGCAGCAGGTCCATGTCCTGCAGTCGCGATAGGATCTGCTTGGCCCGCGTAAAGGACTCCTTGTCAATGCAGGAGTAGACCACCAGAAACGCATCTGCCTCCTCCAGTTCGTCCTGCAAAGAAGAGAGAGGGAACAGGAAATCCAATTGAAACACGACTCGAAACAAAATAAAAAGAGAGACTCAACAAGTTTTCAACATTCTAAGGATCTAGTCCCCCGGTCAGGCTTGCCTTTCGTGACTGTTGAAAGTATTTAATGCCGTGTTTTATGGCAGCCGCCCCCCAGGTCCGAGTCGAAAATTAAAAGCTGCCCCCCTCTCGCCCGGCTCAAGTGCAGAAAGTGGAGCATCGTGGCCCACTCCTACCGCTTGTGTTCGGTACTTTTGCATTTTATGCTCGTAAAAATTAAAATTATGGCCACTTGGCATCGCAATAACGTGGCGAAAAGAAAAGAAGGAATAAAGTTGCCGACTTGCTTGGACTTTTAATGATGTTCATTTATCTGGCCCATACATTAACAGGTCAGCGGGATGGCTCTATCGTCCGTCGTCCGGCTCCTTCGAATTTCGCTTTACTCGGTGGCCTTGATGGTTCTTAAAGGTGTGAAGGCAAGGCTTTTATTCTTGCTTATCATTAAGGATATTAAGAGGTGGGACTATGTAGGGTATGTTCAGGAGTTTCAGTTTGTTTTTTCAGGAAGTTGCTTTAATTACAGTTTTCTTTAACTTTCAATGAAATCTATAAAAAATCCGCGAAATATTTCCCTGAATCCACATTTTTCTTGAATCTAAATCCTGATGGATGTGTTCCTCCATTTTCTTGATACCTTTTGGGTATTTAAGATGTCCAATATTTCGGCTTTAGCACTTTGTCTGCGGTAAGGTAGGTTTCCTTTGGATCCTGCCTTTTTGTTGGCTTCCGTTTGCGGCTCATAAAGCCAGGCCAGGTCCCAAACCGACACTTGTAAATTTTTTTTTTTGGCACTTGAATCGAAATCGAAATTGTCGGTGGAGCGGCTTAAGGTCAAAACCCTAAGAAATTTATTATTTGTTTGTTGCTTTTTCCAGAGATTTTCTTTGGTTTTCGCCACCATGCACGAGCGCTTTAATTCGCCTGATTCCTGTGTCACATTTCCCGAATGGATAAATTGTTGCCATTTCCTTTTGTTTGTCGGGGTCCCAGCCGGAGTCCGGGTGCGAGTCCCGGTCCCAAGCCTCGTCTTCGGCGTCATCACCATCATGGCTATCGCCATCGTCATCGGCATTTGTAATTATCATTATCGCGTTCATTTGTATTGTTTGCCAGCCTCGTCCCGGCCTGGTCTGGCCTGGCCTGGCCCGTTGGCCATTTGGCATTCGGCCAGCAATTTGGCATTTCGATTGCACAGTGGCTTATATTGTTGTATTTATATTATTCCCCTTCCTTCCCTTTCTCTTTGTTGTTTTTTCTTCTTTTTTTATTTGGCGGCTGCAAATCCCTTCAGTTGCAGGCGGTGGCGGCGCCTGTCTGACAGGATTTTAAATGAATTCCTTAAATTATTTCAAACTAACAACAGCCGGCATCCTGCAGCAGCAGTCCTTCGTGCACTTGGCCCTAATTAACCGCAGTTCCTAGATTGCTGAAAGTCCCTGAAACTTCTCATAGTTTTCCCGAGTTGGGGGAAGCTTTTCGTCTTTGCTTTGGCATTTTCTATAGGAAAAGGCACTTGGAAAAATGGGGTAGTAATATGAAGAATAGATTTATAATACTTAAAACTTATTATATTTATTTATTAAAGAAATCTCTCTACATTTCAAGTTTCTGGAACTGAAACCCAATTTAAATTCAAAGCTAAACTCCAGGCAGCCCTTCTCCTTCCCACCTTCGGTTTGAAGATCTCATTTTGCATCTGTAATTAATTCACTTTGTGCAATTTATGCTCGTCCAGTTGGCAAATCACTCGCTGCTCCCCAAAGGCAAAATCCCGGCCGAGCGGACAAGCTCATTTGTCTTGCTGACGGACAGCACAAGACCGGCCAGGAACGACCCGAACGACCACCACACGGCGACGGAGGGCACGGAACAAAGCTGGCTTTTGCGGTGGGAGCCCAGTTAATAGTGAAATATTTAACGACAATTACAAACACAAATAGGGCGAGCGAAAGCTGTTGACTTTAGTGCGGGTTGTTTCCGCCTAGGAAATAACACTGGTCAGCATGATTATGGCCATTAAGACGAGAGCTGGGGTTGAAGCTGAAGGCAATTTCAAGCTAAACACGAATTTGGGTTTAATAAGGACATCTAATGATATTTTTTGTTGAATTTTAGGTTCTCCTTTTTGTAACTTTGAGATACTTTTAGGTTCTCTGAGTATAAATTTAATTTTCTAGAGATTTTACCATGGGATTTTTAAATTGATGCTTCTTTAACTACATATTCTTCTCATTAAAACCCACTACACCCAAACCCATTCAATTTCCCATTAAAACTAATCTCAAAACCTGCAGCTATGTGTCCTAATTACTTACCTTGCTCTCCGTATTCCCCGTGAGAAACTTCAGCTCCGATTCAGTGCCATTCAAAATGATGGAGATGTTCTGCTCGGCCTCGTCGCACTCTGCAAAAAATCCGCATGAAATACACCTAAATTTCTGACAGAGTCATGGAATAATCCCCTCCCCGTATACTAACCCGGTCCATCGTAGGCATTGATGCAGTCCGAGGTTCGGAACTGCGAAACCAGAGCCTGCTTGCCCACGCCCGCCGAGCCCAGCATCTCGACGCGATAGAACTCCACCGGCTGATGGTTCTCCTGGGCCTGGCTGGTGTTACCCCCAAATCCATTGCTGCTGCTGCCGCCATTGTATCCGCACCCGAGGCCCAGGCTGCTGCCGCCACCGACACCGCCGCCCAGGTTGCCGCCCACGCCGCTGCGAGGATGCATGGGGCTGGAGGGGGCCAGGCTGTTGCTGCGCGAGCGACGGCGGCGGAAGGAGTCGCCTCGATTAATGATACCTGGTAACGAACGAGCGAACGAGAAAAAGTTGAAGTCAAAAAAGTGTCCTGAAAATGTCAGGCATTTGGTATTCCAACTGCATGCGCCGGGTGTGGCTTTTGTTGGCCAACGTGGCGTATGTGCAACGCAGCGACTCAACGAACCGTTGCGCATACGCCACGTAGCCGGGGAGAAATTACAGTTTCCTGCCGCAAGGGCAACATCAACAATAGTTAATCTGTCTTTTGTGTCTCCGCCGGAATATTTCCCTTGAAAAGTTTGGAAAACCCCCGTCATTTTTCCTGTGAAAATGTTTGTCCGTCTGCCTTTTAAATGTTGCTATACAATTTACAAAATTATTTTCAATATAATATGAATATTTATGTGAGATGTGCATGTTTTTTAAAATAAAGCAATTAAAAAGACATTGCATTTTATACAGGTCAATTCATAATGGTGTTTTTCACCCGGGAATTAAGTATACAAATTAAATTTACAATATTTTCGAATACATTTTAATCCGGCAAAAGGTAAGTGACTTTCTCTCACTCCTCTTTGTGTGTGCTGATGAAGTAGTAAATAAACAAACACACAACTTAGTTAGTCTGCCAAGGGCACAGCAAGTTGATTGACCAAAAGAACAGCTAAATAAATCCAGAAATAATCTGGCATTGCTCGCTAGGTATTACCCAACCGAGTCAAGAGCCTTTGAGCAACCTGCGGCCATTGTCATTTATAATCCCACCGGGCCACGGGGATGTATCAATCTCTGCAGTCTGTGTATGTATATATGTTCATGTCTGGCACTGTTCTGTTTGTACGTCTATGTAAGTGAATGTTGTGTACATTTTAAATGTCATAAATAGATTTATGGCCTGCCTTATTGCATTTAGCCGTCGCGCGAAATACACGAGGCTTTCGCCATATATATTTCTATATTTGTATATTCGGGATAGTGGCTGATTTTTCACTCGTTTCTCATCTGCGATCATTAATTGTGCAAATTGATTTAATTGCCAAAAATCGTTCTAAACAATTTGCAAATCGAAGCGAACTGAACCCCGTCATCATTGAAAAGTCATAAAACCATATTGGTTGGCCAGATGATTTTCCATATTTTTTGTTGCTGTTGTATAACGAGGGCAGCGCGTGTGTGGGAAACACAATTGGTTTGGAAAAGGTGCAAACGTTCGGCAATAAAAATTGCGATTTAGTTTACTTTCCGTTCAAATATTTGTGCAATAGTTATTTTTAGGTGGCTATAATTGAAACTGACTAATCGTTGGAGTAATTGCAGCCTCTCCCTTAGTATTTCATTAAAATCCGAAAATGTTTTCGTTTCACTTGACTTTGATGTTGGTTTAGCACTCTCCTTTTCTTTGCAGCTTCTTGGCATCATTTCCCGAGTTTCCTCAGCTTCTTTTTTGTTTTGTGTTTGTGTTTCCCTAAAGAATAACTGCTTGAGCAAATAAATTGCTAAATTTTATTTGTTGATTGATTTAGAGTACGGCGAGTGTGGCGCGAGATTTAGCATATGTTTGCTCTCTCCTTTGAGATATGATTAACCGCCTTCAAGGTTGCACGGGACTTTTGTTTAAACAAAATAAAATATGCATCTATAAATACAAATTGTATGTTTAGTTGTTGGCCGAATAAACCAATTGAACTAATCAGGGCTAAAGCAGAAATGCACAGGAAACTATAAGGCTTGATTTCTGATGTACAATTGTTAAAATATGATAAAGGTGTCCTGATAGATGGTTTTTAAGCAGCTTTATATAGAACCAAAAGCCTAAGGTATATTATTTTTTAGTTTATAATTTTTCCTATAATTTTTGCAATCCTGATAATTTTTCCTATCCAAGTTTGAGCCTCATTCAATTATGATTCGTTGCTGGCAAACAGGACTATCCGGCAAACGCTTGTCCATTGTCCGGCTGCGGCTGGACATGCTATATATGTATATATATTTATATCGAGAGATATAGGGAAAATTCATTCATGGCTCTCTTCATTGGCTGCCATCGATGACTGACACTCGCCTGGGCATTTCAATTAATCACAGAGCCGCCTCCCTCCCTCCCCCGCGAATCAATGTCCGCCTGTCAGTTTTCAGTTTTTCGCCCGCTCATTTTAAATTTCCCACTCGTGGCAACCGTAAACATAATTGATGAACCACAAGCTCTTCCTTCTCGGTCGGTTTCTCTCCGGTTTTATCCTCTCACGCCCGTGTGCCATCATCTTGGGGTAAATTAAGTTTAATTAAATGGCCAGGCCGCAAAACAAAGCTGGCAGTGCCACCAACTACATGGCATTCGGCTTGTAGTATTTGAAAGCAATTTAGCTGAGAAAACACAGACACTTCATTGAATTTTAATATGCATTGCGTTCGGCAGAACGTGAGTGTCGCCGGGCAGGGATGAGAGTGAAAAACTAATGCTTGGGACACTCTCACACCCTTGATACTCTTTGATGTAACTGGAAAAATTATCCTGGCAGAGGGATGAAAGATTACCTTTGATACCTAAACTAAGGTTCAGAGTGTTTTCCTGGAAGTTTTACTTGACATAAAGCACAGGGAAAAAATATTCAGGTGGAATTTTTATAGATTTCTTTATAGTTCATGTTGAAATATATAAGAAAAATGCAATATTTTATAGAAAATGTTAGCTTTTTTTAATTTTCTTGTGTATTTTAAACTCTATTTTATATATTTTCCTATATATTTTTCACTTTTTTAAATCTATTTAAGGAATATAATATTTTTAATGTTAAAAATTCTATAAAAAACAAGATTTAAACCCTCTTCTTTACTTGATTTCCCTTTAAATATTTTTTTCAGGTGCATTTACATATCCCCCGAACTAAACCCCGACCCAAAACCCATTCCCATTACCAACTTTGGGGCGTCTGTCAAATGGTTCCGGCTGCTCCTCCTCCACCTTCATGACTAAGTTATGACACCTCGTGCTGTTAATACGCAGACTTGTCGTCTGTTTGCTGTCATGTCTACCCAAGTGTTCCGTAGTCCTGCAGTCCCGTATTCCGTATTCCGTACTCTGTGTTCCGTGTTCGGAGCTGTTACGGGTGGGCTTAAACACGTACTTAGAGTCTGCCATGCATTTGTGCATGCAAACTGGCAGGAGGGGACAGAAGAGGAAGTGGGTATTGGGATCATGGCTATTAGGATGAAACTACACCAATATTTTTACTATAGCTTTAGTTTGTGAAAGGTAAGAATATTTTAGTAGCATTATTACATATTGAAATAAGGAATTCAGGAATTTTAAATAACTAAATTTATTAAAATGAATAGTAAATAAAACTTTAATGTTATAAATTTAAAATTTTCATACACGAAAATCGTCTCAGGAATATATTTATCTCCATTTAACAAATACTTTACTTGTATCCTTATGTCTTCTTAACACAGCTAAGTAACTCAACAGGATAATCGATCTTAATTGAATTAAAAACTCTTGAAATTGTTGCAAAACTTTCCCTGCCAAAGATATCATCGGCTAAACGCCGAAACTTTCGACTTTCAACTCGTCCTTACATTACTCGGCTGACACTGTAGTTGGGGATGGCCCACAGTGCGTATGTGTAACAATAACGTGACACAAATGTGGAATAAAGAGCAGGAAAGGGAGGAAAAGGAGGAAAAGAGGAGGAGACGCAAAAAAAAAAAAGAAACACACGCATAATGGGAAAACTTCGGAGGACTCTGTGGTTGTTCAAGTGTGGGTGTGTTTGCATTTGTGTGTTAGTCTCGTATTCATATTCTATGCGGAGTGGCATTTAGTGCCAGTGATATCTCCTTAACATCTCCGTGTAACAGCCTTTTAAGATTTCAATAAGGATTGCTGCATGCCCCGGGATGAAACTATAATTTTATGCCACTTGGTGTATCGTGTGTCCCCTAAGATGTCCTTTACCCAAGCCCGCATTGTTTGGACGTGTAATCCCAGTCATCTGGCCTCCAGGGCCTTTGTTGACTTTCAATTTCGAAATTAATAAATGGTCCGCCATGGCCGCCCTCTCCGGCTTAGGCCTGAAGGATCAAGATGGGGTCCTGGAAAGTCAACTTACCGCCCTTGGAGGCACTGAAAGTGCGCAGTCGGTCCACATCCTCGTCGTCATCGTTGACGCGCAGGTGATGCATGTTCATGGTGGGCACGTCCAGGAAGGCGTTTGATTTTCTATGTGCTGTTGAAATGAAAAAGGTGAAAATTCATTTAAATTTAGATTTTCTGGGATTAAGAACAAGGATTCTTTAAAATATTAAAGTTCTTAAAAATACTTAAAGGGCAAAGCGTAAGGAATATTCTTAAGTATCCCCTTTAAAACACTTTCTAAAATAGATTTCAAACCTCCCTAAAACAGAACAACTTTCCCTCTTCTCCCCATTTTAATTACATTATTTTCCGGATGAATTTCCATTTGTAATAAATAAATATTAGCCTCGACATATGTACATATATATTGCCACATTTTGGTACTGTGTTTCGGTCTCCCACTTGTCCTGCATTATTGATTCAATATTCGCCGTTCCAGCTGGCTGACATTTGGACAGCTTTAATGGTCGCTCAAGTCGAGTTGACACAGAGAGTATGACGAGAAGACACACACACACACAGGTTGGCCACTTGCCTGGCCAACTGGGTCAATGGTTAAGTTCATCGGACGAACGAATCGACGAAGCAACGTTAATTGAATCAGCATTATTGAAGGGTACTTAACAAAGGACCATATGAAGGAAACACCTCGGAATGGCTTTAAGCCCTGTGGTCCATCGCCCGCTGCTTTTGGCCACTAAAGCATTTACGGTCAATTTTACATTGCCGCCGCTCTCGTGCGGCGAGCAATTTGGCTGAGAGCTTAGTTTATGCCGCATAAAAGATCAGACTCGGCACTTGGCTAATTTGTTGGCCTTGTTTCACAGTTTTGATGGCTCCATCCGGCCATTAAAGGGCCCGGAACTCGAGCTGAGCGAAAGGCGAACGGTGGTAGGTATAGTAATAGTTGTATTTTTAGATTTATATTTCGACTTTTTAAGGAACTAAATTATTTCTGGCTCATCGATTGTCAAAAGAAAATATGCTAAGGTTTTGTCTTGTCCTTAAATTAATACAGCTTCTATTTGAGCTCATAAAGTAAGCTAGTAACTATTAATCTCCCCCCCATTGTGCCCACTTAGTGGTAGTAATTTTCTCACCGTGTGGCTGTGGCCTGCGCTGCGATAGCTTGCGGCGCTGTGGCGGCGTCTCCGTCTCGCTCAGCCGAGGCTCGCTGGTGCAGTAGGAGCGCGTGTCCTGGAGCGTGTGCTGCTGCTGCTGTTGCTGCTGCTGGGCCTTGGTCCGCTGGCGAACCTGCAAGACGAGGAGGGAAGAAGGAGGTGTTCAAGAAGGATCTGACAGTTATCGAAACAAAACAATTCATCGCGGCGGCGACTCAAGGCAAACGCTGTGATTTATGGACTGCCGCAGGATGTGCCCTTGCCAATTGAGTGAGAAATTAAATTGCATTTCTCGGTTGCAGGCGGCCAATCAACCGCCGACACACACAAATCAAATTGCATTTGTTTGTCCTCTGCGAAAAACAGCAAAACAGAAAGCCCTGCCAACCACCCATCCCAACCCGCACACCCACAGCTCTTGGCTCGCCAATGCCATAATTTATCGGCTGACTTGACACTTGGCACTTGCCAGCGGCCTTGTGCGAAGGGCTCTCGGAGGGGCTTAGGGATGCGAAACGAGAGGAAAAGTATCTAAAAATATATATCAAGAAATCTGTACAGAAATCATTAAACAGATAGCTCAATATATAGCCTATAATATCAACAAAACTGTTTCAAAAAGAAGATAAATAAAATCTTATCTGAAGTATAGTATTTATTATGTGTCATTTATGAATAATATTTAAATATTTCCTTCAGATTTAATCAATATATTTACTCTAAAGATATATCCACCTTAGGTACCGTCGCTATTCCCACTCCAACCCTGATTACAAAGAAGCGCTTAAGGGATTTCCCTGAAATGTCAAGGTTAAACGCCTTTCGCCTTGCCACCTCGGACACTCGAACTGCAATCAGCACCGCCGCTTGTTTCGTTCGCCGCAGAAAGTTTCCTGCTCACGTCTCCATGTCCGGGCATCCCGCCGAGAAGGAGAAGGCGCTGTCCCAAATCCTTCAAGCCACGTCCAAGTGCCTGTCAGTTTGCGGTGTTCCAAGCGGGGTTCGGAAAAACCTGCTGACGACGGTCGGTGTCGGTGTCGGTGTGGGTTTTCCACTGCGGTGGGGGTGGGGCGGTAAAACTAATTTCAGCAGCTGTCTCGGCGATGTAAGCTAGTTGTTCAGTTTCTTTGGTCCAGTCAGAGTGTGTGTGGGGTGTGTGTGTGATCCATATTTATAGCCGCATGCAAAATGTCCAACTTTGTTGGCCGCTTCCGTTTTCCTTGGCCCGAAAAGCAGCAACGAAAATACTTTTCGTGGTGTTTTCCTCCAAATTAGTTGGTAATTAGTAATTATTAAGTTACCAGGCTTAGGCCTGGCCTGATCCTCTCGAATTAATACCTGAGGCTAAAAAGCTAAATCCCTGAATTTGCTGAAGTTAAGACTAAGAGTATTATGGATTGGGACAGTTTTTGTATATTTTCTATTACTTATTTATCCACCTCTTTATTTCCTTGTAATAATAAAATCAAGCACTTAAAATTCTCTGAAAATTAATCTGAATTTTAAAAAATCAGTGTATCCTTATCCCTTGAAAAACCCCAAGTTCCAACTGCGGGGTTTCCTCAACGCTGGAAAACCACACGCCGGAAGCGTTTGCTACGTGGCGTCGCCTGTCAAGTGGCCATGGATTTGGGCCACGTTGAGTTGCTGTTGCCGGCCAGAAAGGCCGACAAATCCGCTGGACAGTTGTTGGAGGAAGAGGGCGGGTTTGGGGCCATTAGGCGAGCTGTCAGTGTAAACGCTCCTTGTTTATTTAGTGGCCGCTCTTTTGCGCTTTTTACGGTCCTTTCCCCCAGCTCGTGCTCCGCTCCTGCTCCTTCTCCGGCATGTGTGTGTGTGTGTGCATTTATCCTGGCATTTCACGGGCCCTCGTGACCAGTAATTGCTCTTCTTTCTTTGGCCAAATGTTTGCATGGTCTACTTTGGTGGCTTAATCAAATATTACGACTGAATGTGTACGGACCGTGATCCGTCCCGGATGCAGCGGTTGACTGGACGATGGAAAGCTCACTTTTTCGCCTCGGAAATTAATTGCTTCCTGGCTTCAGTTCATTGACCAGGCGTCGTGTTGGAGTCTTCAATTTGTAGCCGCTTAATCCCCAATTAGTCCACTGGGTCTGCTCTGATAATTTATTTTCTTAATGCTCTCCGTTTTACGGGCGGGTTACCAGTGCGACTACCATGTGTGCAACGGATGTTTTATGGTTAATATCTACATATATGCAGTGAGGGGGGTTTTCTAGCCAGATTTAAGGTCTTAAAGTAAAGCTTTAAAGTGGTTTACCCTGAGCGTAATTAACCAATATATTCTCCTTGCTTTAACTTAGGAGTTGGCTATACTGTTTAAAGTTTTGTTTATTTTTCAAGTGTGCTCTTTAAAGTGTGCAAATATACCGAGAAATTTCTTTCTTTCTCTAGTCAACAAATATAAAAAGTCAACTATTTTGCTGGCTTCATATTACCAGCAAAAAATTGCTTGCTACTTTAGCTTTCGTTTTGTTGATTTAAATTTCATTTTGCCCGAAACTACTTGCTATATACTCGTAAAATGGTAATTGTGCACACATTTCCTGCAGTTCTCTGCAGTTTTTGCTTGAAAAGCGTAGAATATTTGCCTATTTGCGGTCGTCGGCTGTCTGGTTTCTTATTGTTTTTGTAAAGAATTTGCCTAGAATGCGTCTGACTTTAGTTCAAAAATGCCATGCAAAAATAGCTCTACAATGAGAATCCTCAGTGCGGTTGTTCCTATTGTTGTTTGTTCGTCTTCTCATTAAACTTTTGCGTCTGCAGATGAAAAGTGCCAGCGACTTATCGACATCGACATCATCAAGGCACTGAGCACTCCAAGTTTATTTCTTGCCTCCTGCCGATTGTATCCTTCGCCACACCCTCTGTGGTTCATAAACAAAAGTCATTTCAACGCGGCGTCTTGGTTGCTTTGAGTACTCTTTTCGAAAGGTTGTATAATTTGTACAGACATTTTGTATATTTTGTATGGAATGTAATATAAATTAATATTTTTAAAGAAACATAAAGTATGTTCCTAATTTTACTAAAAATAAATGAGGTAAATGTTAAAAAACAGACTGAAAACAACTTTTTCTGTTCGAATTTCAATATTTTTCGTGCGGTAGCTGTGAACTCATTATGACCACGCCCAACTAGCGCACATGCCGCCTCCCCGTAAAAAGCCGGAGCATGTGTGCGTCTCGTTGACTTGAAAAGTTTTTCCATATAAATTACCAGCTCGGGGCGCATCGAAGGCGATGAGAAGGACATTTTTAGCGCGATGCACGATGTGCGATGTGCGATGCTGCTGCTGCTTCTTTTTTTGTTGCCTCGTTTGCTTACTAATAATGTCTCGCTGGCAGAGGGAGCAGCAGCAGCAGGCAGCAGGATCCAGCTGCCAGGACAATTCATACACAACGTATGTTGACACGTGGCTGGTATCCTTTTGTCTGGGAATACCAGCAACCACCCCCAGAAATTGAATTTGGCCACGATATAACTCAATTCACACGGTCTCGCTGTAAGGCGGAGATTCACTTGCAGGACTCATAGCCAGGACGAAGAAGAGAGCTTCCCTGGCAGCGGAAGTCAAGTCAATTGAGTTGGGCTTTAGATTTTTGAACTCAGAGGGAGTTCGGTTCTTCAAAAAATGAAAGTTAATAATTAGAAGCAGGCTTTGAGTGAAAAGTCACAACTAGGCCTTTTTTCCAGTTTATTTAAAATAGATTTTCGATCACAGGACCACAAATATTTACCACGAAATGGAGAAAATTGTTACCATGATGATGGACAAGCGTGAGTCGCAATTTACTGTAACCGACAGCATGGCCAAGTTGGCGATGTCCCGACTGGTTTCGATTAACAGCTCGGAGGGCAAGGAGGCGACCATCATCAAGATCCTTTTGGCAATCGAGGAGAAGTTCCGTATTTATTTCGAGTCCAATCAGAAGGAGCTGGAGCTGCAGAGGATCGCTGCCCAGACGTTGTGGCACTTGGTTCAGCGCTATCAGATCGCCGTGCAAGTGGACACCAATTGCATGTGCCCGAAGATCTATGAGATCGAGACTGAGGATGCGATCATCAACAAATTTCACATGCACTACCAGGTGGGATAAACCTCTCAATATAAAAACCTTTATATTTATGATTTCACTGTTAACAGGTAATTTTGGGGTCCAACAAAAGCCAGCATGTGGGTATCCATGCCCTGAGACCCTTTGTCCTGGCCTTTCGCAGCGAATGCAAAACTCTGGACCTGGAGGAAGATACGCCTTTTATTATGGGCGACGCCTTCCACAAGCCAATTACGTTCTTCATGGATTTGGTGGACGAGATTTTTAACTACTTCTATTGCGGTCACATGCAGCTGGACTGCGCCGCCCGTCTCCTGGATGCTGCTGACCTGAAGAGCCTGGAGTACTATCAGGAACTGCTGGCCCCCAACGAGGACTTTGACGAGTACTTCCTGTTCAACCTGAGCTTCTGCAAGTGCCTGAGTCCGCTGCCCAAGTGCGTTCCCGTAGGCCGGGACAGTTACAAAAAGGAGAAAAAGGACATGCTTGAGGCCTATGTGGCGAAGGCCAAGCAGGCGCGTTGTGCCAGGCGCATAGCCAAGATGTCCAAGCCCAAGACCGAGGCTACGTCCTCGAAGCGTCGGATCTCGCTATTCAACAGCCCACCCAGTCAGAAGAACTCCCTAAGCCTCAGGGATTCGCTCAACTCACTGTACCAGCATCAGCGAAGCTTGAAATTTCTTTTGGGCAACGTTATGAGCGTTCATCAATATTAATTAATCCGATCTACTCGAAATTCCTGTTTAATTCAATTAATAAATACGCACAGTGAGCCGCCTGTTGATGGCCCTTGAGCCCGAGCCCTTGAACTGGATTTCGGTTGTTGTTTGACTCCTCAAAAGGCGAAAGCGAGTAAAGTTTTATTTCAACTCTGGTTTCCAGTGGAGATAAAATTTACCGGGCGTAAAGTATTTCTCCGGTTGAATATTTAAATTAAATGAGAAGGAGAATATTATAATTGTATTTTAGTCCTGCAAAGAGCATGGTCCTACAAAAAAGGAGATTGAATCTGTCACTGTTCTGATCTGTAATTACTTTCTTAGCGCTCAGTGGAATTAAAATCCAAATTATTAACTTACCTTGCAGATTTTACCACCTAAAACTTAGTCTCTCCTGAAAAACCATACTTAATTTGCAAATTATAGAGTAAAATATATATTTGAAAGCCGTTTTTGCATGTGCGTGCCTTTGCTGACGATGATTTCTACTTTTATTTATAGTAAGAAACGTGCATTTAATGAAGAGACTATAAATAAATTAGATTCGCTTGGGCTAAAAAACAATGTGAAGTGACGGGGCGAATGCAAATGCTTAATTTGTATCGCATGACTGCGTCGTCGTTGTATCCGTTCTCTATTACGTATACGCGGCGTATGCGTAATATAGAACACGTATACGCCACGACGGCCGTCCCTTGTACTCACCGATCTGGCGCCGGAGGTGATGCGAGCACTCTGGGAGCGCGTTGCCGGCCGGCGTCGTCGATAGCCTGGTGTGCCGCCCTCGGGCGTGGCACTGCCCGAGGCACTGGGCATCCCATGGATGACCGTCTCGATGCTGGCGCCCGTGGCACAAATGGAGGCGCTGCGCGTCTTCTTCTGCATGCGATGATGCATCGGGGAGATGTCGTCCACCATCCTGGCAAAATGGCAGAGAGCTGCCTGCCGTCAGTCGTCTGGGGAAATTCCAGTCGTCCTTCGTCCTTTGTTTGTTTTTTGTGTGTTTATTGTGTTTGCTCTCTGGTCTAGAGTCTAGCGTTTCTACTTTCGTGCTCTAAGCAAATCGTGCTGTGGTTCTAGTGGCTATATTCTGCAGCCTCTTTCTTGGATAATTCATAATCTGAGTTTTGGTTTGATGTGTGATTGTGGTTGGTTTGCTTATTTTGGTTTGTGGTGCACTCTGCAAATAAATGGCGACAAGCAAAAAGAAACAAATGCAGACAACATTTAAATGAAATTTCAAATCAAAATTGCACAGTTCTCCAATGTCTAAATATATATCTAAGTATTTGTTTGTATTTTCGGGTCGTGACAAATTTCTAGTTTCTAGTTGGCCAAGTTTTTACATAAAAATAACCCAAAATAAAAGCAAAAGTGAGATAGAGCAGCAGCGGAAAAGCGAATTTCATCTGGCGGCTACACACAAAATGTATTTGTAACAACATGCAACATAATTTGCTGTGTGATTTTTCATTTCAACCCGACGGCCTGCCGGCCATTAAACATCAAAATTCCTCTGTTTTTGTTTTTGTTTTTATTTCTGCATTTATTTATAAACATGCCTCGCGCGCTTTCCTCTTGGGTTGGAACTGGGTCAGCCCAGACCCCGAGACGAACGACAGAACGACAAATTGCCACAAAACCAATCCAAAATCCATTCAAAAGGGGATGCAAGCCTTTTGGGAATTGCGGTTAGTATCGAGGTTGTATAAGGTTAATCTCACTGAATGTTATGCAAGTTTGACTTGAATCTGAGTTAGATTTTCGATTGGTTTATTGATCGAGGTGGTTATTCTCTCATTTTAATTTATACTTAATATTTAATTCAAGGAAATATAATAACTCTTAAAATATAGTTGCATTTCTTATTAATACTGTTTTAAAGTGTAGCATATTAATTAAGCCTAAAGTTTTTAATTATTTTTGTAATAAAATAATAAAGGTTAAACCCGCTCACTTCTCCAAAGCAATCTTTGAAGAAATTCCAGGTATTTCCAAATCAAGTATTTTATTTAGAAAAAATTCTGCTGGAAATATTTCAAAAATATTTCCGTTATTACAAACATTTCGATTTCATAAGCAGCTGAGGAGTTCCAAACTTTTCCCCCAACTTTTGCCTTTGTTTATATCCACTTGATCTTGTGCTTCCCAAGAGTTTGTTAATCACGTAATTCTTTACACATAAAAATAGATTTCTTTATATTTATCTTCAGTGGCTAACCCTTGCATAAGATTCTGAACCAGGAAAACTTTAGAATTGAGCAAGAAGTTTCCCAATCAAGATGTAAACTTTGGGCTATTATGAATCGTGGAAAATGTACTTTCTCTTCATACCAGAAGATATAAGGATGAAGCTGAAGTCGCTAATTGACACTAATTGCCATTTGCAGCCAGTGAATATATATATATCACTGGGCTGTCCGCTAAATGAAATCCATTTCTCAGCTGAGACGAGGGAAATTGCATTTTCCAGGAGGCCAATCAAAACATATTCTTAATCCATTTAGGCTTCCTCCCGTTCACTTCCTTAGACATGCATCATTAGCCGCAGGAGGACCCCGGTGGTGTCCTGTCGTGGCCCATTCCCTGTCATCGTGTCCTTATCCACTTTGGCTCTCTAATCAGGTTACGCTCTAGCCATTTCCCTCTTCCTCCCCGCCTGCGCTTAAGTGCACTTTCTGTCGCCGACAAGCGACTTGATGAACTTGCAGTTTTTGGCCACGTTCCCTCAAGTGTCCTGTCGAGCCTCGGTCTAAGCTTTCCCTTCCCTCCCGAGTAATTAACTTGTGCGAGTGATTAAAACATAAATAATTAAAAGGACGCCACCCTTGCTCACCCTTTTTATTATTGTGTTGCTGCAGAACAAAAGATTCGGGCCAAGTCCCGCCCAAGTAAATAATGCAAAGTGTGCTTTGAAGGAACACAAAAAAATAAAGGGGGAAAGAATAAATACATAAACTTGAAAATGTTTTTTAGCGTGGCAGCATATGCGACAACAGCTTTGAGATAAGCAGCCAGCGGCACTGCGAGAAAGAAAGCTATGGAATGAGGTGGAAAATAAGGTTTATTATAACTAAAGGCAGTTTTGGGGATTTTTTAAATGATTTCAAATTTTTTAAGACTATAAATTGGGACAGAAAGTTTCAGAAAAATAGTGAAGTAAATAAAGAAAGATATGTTTTAAATTTTATTCATTTTAAATAATATTTATATTGAATACAAAATGTAATCTCTCTGAGTTCTTGGCTAAACTATCCCAACTTTTGGCTTTAAGGCGCTTAAAGATCTAAGCAAACTTCCCCTGCTACTTTACGCATGATTTGCCATCCATTTTGCCGCTAAACCGAGAATCCAGCGATGCATTACTAGGACGCACGAAAAAGGACTCGGAAATAGGGATAAAGGGTACAGATAAGGGTATGGGTACGGTTAAGGTTACCCTTGATGATTTCAGCTGCTGACCCATCCAGTCGTGCATGAAACTCCTGGCCACATGATGATGAAGTCGTCTTCGAAGTCTCCTTTGTCAGCAGCTTTGGCTTCGTTCTGTGCAGCCTCGACTTGTTTGCATTCAATTGATGCCGCCGGCAGTGGGCTAACAACAACATGGCCCAGAGGCCTCCGGTGCGTGGCTATGTGTGTCCTCCTAATTGGCCAATACACGCGCACAGACACACATGGAGCTCCCGGAGAGAGACGAGCTTCGGCAAGCCTTTAAAGCCTTTTGGAGCCCATGGACTTTGCTATTAATTTTCATTTTTATGTTTATAGACTTTTCCAGGAATTCAATGCCATATTAGTGGGGGTGGAGAGGCTGGTCATTCGTTTTTATGGCCCAATATGACGGGCCCGTACTTTCTCGCCAACCTTATCGTGTGGCCTGTTGCTAGTTATTAACATAAATATTTTTTGCTTCAATTTTTGTAATACCTCGAGAACGGGAAAAGGTATATGGGATTTTTGAGGAAATTTGGGAATAATAAAAAATTAAATCATTGATATTTATGGAAAAATTAGAGTTAGTTCTAGATTTGCCTCTTTTTATTAGATTTGAAATTTCAAATTTGAAAATCTAAACAAAACAAAGGCTGCTAAGAAGGCTTCTCAGCCGGTTTCCTGGGGTTCTCTTTTCTAGTCTTTATTATTGTTTTTCTTGCTCTCTATAATATTTTCCTTAACACAAACCTTTTGGGTATTTAATAGTCGTGATCATATTTCTCCTACTCTCGCCTAATCAGGCCACACATTGGATGTGGCTGTGGTTGTGGACACATGATGACAGCTGGGCACGGTTCCAGGCAACTTAAGCTATCGCACAAAATGTGACCAAAAAGTGCGTTGGTCTGGGTTCACTTCAGCCTACGAATATCCCAAAAAAAAAAAAAACAAAATATATAAAAAATCCCCGATAAAGCGTCACCAGATATGGCTTGTATGGCCTGATGGGTGCCCAGTGGGAAACTCGACCATCTATGGGGGGTTTTTTATCGAAGGTGGGAGGACAAAAAACCAACGGTGAAACAATAAAGCTCGGCAGAGCAGAACTGCAAACCAAATTGATTTAAATGGATACCGGATTGTGGTCGAGGTTCAATTGGTTTTAAATATATTATATTTTTATTGGTGTTAAATCAACGTATAAGCAGAAATAAAAAAATATGTAAACCAAACTATAAATAATGGAAATTAAATTAAAATTAAATGAGTTATGATTTTCTGGCATTTTATGATGGTGAATATGGAATTATTACCGATGTCAAGCTGCTGTTTATGTGTATCGGATCATAAAAGAAAATGTATTTCAGCTAAAAAAACATTTCTTTTACGTTTTGCATTTAAATAAATATTTATTTACATTTTTGTAAAGGTAAACTTGGCAGTTTTTTTATTTGCTTGAATTAAATGCAAATAAATAACACAAGTAAACAAAATGTACAAATTAAAGAAAACAGTGTGTATTAAATAGTATAAAGATTCCCCAAGGAAATTTACTAGACATTCTATAAATTTGCTTCGCCTGAATTTATATAGTGTTATTGACATGACTCAGGAACTGAAACATTTCTATATTAAATCATGTTTATATTAAATCAGACTGACTATTTATTTTCCCGCTGGCAGCTAATGTACACACATGGCTAGTTGTTCCAGGAAGCGTTCGGATTCATCTCCTTTAACGATGGATGATGACCCTGGGAGCCACGCCTCCATTGTGTCGGCCGCTTCCCTTAAACATGTCCCCACATTTACATCCACATGGTCGTCCTTGTTATCGGTGTGACAGTTTGTGTTCGTGTTCGTTTGTTTGGTCTGCTTCCCTTTGAGCCTCATCTCTTCGTGGCTGGCCATTTGTGTTTATTTCCATGGCCAGCTCACCAGCTCACCAGCTAGACATCTCACCAGCACACCTGTTGCTGTAAAATTAATTTCAATGGGTCACAGGTGGCCACTGGGGCGGCCTTAAAGGTCAGGGCCAGCGTCGGATAACTTGAACATCCTCTCATTATTTTTGAGTGTTAGCCGCATTAATCCAAAGTCGAGTTTCTTGGTCAGTTCTCATCTTTATCTTCCATCTTCTGACAGCAAAAAATAATCCCGAGCAGCTTGTCAACACAAATGAGCTAAATAAAAAGGAAAAGTTTTTATTGCGCATACGCCGCGTTGTCGCATGAATATTAGCTCTGGGATCTGAGATCTGTGTCATTTCATTTCCTCTTTGCGGGGAAAACAAATTTGAATGATTAAATAAATTATGTGGCTGAGAATGGTAGGAATTTTCACGTCTAGAAGAATCATAAAATCATGATGAAATTGCTTCACGGGGGAGATCATCAACCTAATGTTGAAAAATATATAGAAACCATTTTGTTGACCAACGCTTCGAACTGTTTGACATTAATTTATAGCCATTTTTATGTTGTTGTTATTTTTTCTCGTTTGTTAAAGTGGCTAAACAAACGGAATTTCTCGCGCCTTTGATTTCTTGTTTAATGTTCAACAAATCGATGAGTGGCAGAGGACTGCGCAAAATCTGTTGCGGCAATTTTATTTATTTTCTCCAAAAGATTTTCCAAATCGTTGCGCAAAATCGAGCTCAAGGGCAGATTATGGTGCTTAATGTGCTGTATCCTTCGTCTGCGAGTCTGCGAGTCCTCTCCACCGAATCCCTGTCTGTTTAGTTTAAACTTCACGTCCTTTACGGTGATTATGACACATGTAGAGGGGGCGGAGTGAGTGTGTGCGGGTGTGTGTATGTTTATTCCACCTTTGCCGCCTGCTGTTTACTTCAAGTGGTAAGTATTTTCTTGGCCCTGGGCCCTCTTATTCCCAATTTAGATTCAAATCAAGCCAAGAGCAGGGGGGCTGGCGCAGATGTTTACCAAAAAAATTCACTTCATTTAGTTTGTGACAGGATAAATAAGGCGCTCTCTTTGAAGTGGGGAGTGGGGAGTACGGAGCAGGGAACAGGATGTGTGTGTCATAATTAACTATAGCATTTTCGTATCTGCTGAACGGCAATTTGGCCCCAAAATAAATCAAGGGAATGTACGATGTTCTTCTGTCTTCTTTTCTCCCTCCCCTAATTGGTCGCCTGCATTTGATTTCACATTCTCGGGGCCTTTTGTTCGATTTTATTATGGCAATTGGATTTTCACAGTTGGTTCGTTTGAGGAATTTTCTTCATCGCCTCCTTTCTTTTTTCGCAACACAGAACACACACATATATTTACCGGGAAAACGCTTTTGATTCTGAATAATTGAAAAGGGGGACCAAGCCTTAGATTTCTCAGGGAATAAACTTGGCCAACTCTGGAATTTCTGCAGGCAATTGCACAGAAATGAAGCTTAAGAATGTCACAGTTGTGTTGGACTTCAAGGGAAAATCCTGACTTGTTTTTCCCGTTCAAAAAGTGTAGGTTTTTCATAAAGAAAACAAGGAAAATCCTTAACTGAAACTCCTACTGCTAATCTCTTCTAATCCCTGGCCGAATTACCTCATTTAGATCAAATCAAAATGGCCCAAACTATTAACTTGAATCATTTTCCTTCTGCTCCACTGATTTGCCGATTTTCTACGCAATCCTTTTAACTGGAATCAATTGCTACTTCCTTTTTGCACATCGATCTAACTGATTTGCAAACTCTTTATGTCCTGACCTAGACAGTTGCAATTATGCCTCCCTCGAAGGATGAGCTTGTGCAGAAATGTGATGGCCAGTGTCCAACAGACTTGCCGCTTGGGAAATATTTTTCTGCTAGGAAAATGGATAAAAAGTTGGATTTGAGCTCTGGAATTTATTCGCATCTGAACTGCTGCTGTTTGTTTGGCTTGCCCTGGGCTTGGATTTGGTTTCCGAGTTCGAGTTCGAGTCCTGGAAGCACTTTAAGTGTGTGCATAAATATTTTGCCCCCAGGAGAAGCAGGAGATGAAGGAGGAGGAGTGAGTTATGCGGCGGAAGTGTGTCCCACTTCATAGTCAGTCCAGAAAGTGGGGAACTCCACTCGACGCCACACCACTTGCTAACCAATTGTCACCGCCACTGAGGCCCCCCAGTCACGTTTCCTTTGCTCAACTAAAAATGTGGTTGTCCTACAGCGAGAGAAAATGTTTTAAGGACTTACAAATACAACTAAAAAAATTCTATATACTTTTCAGATATTATACTGATTTTTTTTTCAGTGCTGGGACAGGGACAGTAACAGGAACACGGGACCTGTCATGTTCATCGCATCCCCAAGCTGACAAAGAGTCCAAAGAGCAATGACAGAGGGCGACATCGTTTTCGGAGCGCCAAGTGGCGGGTGGTTGGGTGGTGGATATAAGCGCAGGGATATGAAGCTGCCAGGAGGTGGACAATGCCGCGACCTGGCCAAAAAACCGGGCTCAACCTTTTGACATATGCAAGAGGCGTGGCCATGGGTGTTTGCCTCTGATGTTATGGCACCCTGCTCCTGTTTCTGATCCTGTTCCCTTTTGCTGCTTCAGTTACTGCCCCTATTCCTTCTCCCTCTCCTCCTCCAACTGCCAGGTGCAGGCAAAGACAAGGCACAGAGTAGGCTCTCAGGAAACCGGCTTTTGTTGCCGTGGCACTCTCCAATCTCCACTTAGTTAGTGCAGCTTTTAATTGAATTTGGAAATTTGGAAGAGACCGAGCCCGAGGCAGAGCCAAAGCCATCTGGCCAATCCATTCTGCGAATTCGGTTATGACCCTGGACCGCCCACTCGCTTCACCTTCCCAGGCAATTAGTGGTGGCTCTTCAGTTGCTCAAACTCAAATGGAATTAGTTGTTAATTCGATTTTCCATAAAAGCACGACCTGGTCCCGCAGGACGTGAGCCTTTGTTGGAATTGTAGTATTCCGTGGGAGGAGGCACGTACCCATATTAGTGTTGTTCAAAATATATAACAAATGTTATGTTTTAAAAGTTTAGTAACGAAACTGCTTGAATTTTATAGAGATTTTTAAGTGAAAATACTTTTGAATTAGTTTCTTAGAATTGAAACTTCGGAATCTATAAATGATTGCATAAATAAATATAAATATGTTGCCATAATCTAAGAATAATTCTCGGCCTTTTAATAATAAGAATTAAAGAACCTTTCCCCCTTATTTTTAATTGTTAAATTAAATAAATAAAATGAATGCTTGCCATCACTGTCGAGTTAAAACCCGAAGTCGTGGCTAAAAAGTCGCGTGCCGGCGGAGCCAGACATTTTAGTTTAATTGGCCGGAGGGCAAAGGGGGGAAAGTGCAGGCCCACACATCGGGGAAAAGCATTGGGAAAATCATTGGGAAAATCAGTGAATTGAAATCAGAATGCCGCACTGCAGCTACATTTGTTTTTCTAGCGGCGTTCGTTCGTGTTTGGCCCTTGTGGTCATGGGGATGGCTCTCTTCCTCCCTCTGGCCCGTCCCGACCTGACATGTCCTGTGTCCTGATTAGGCCCCAGGATCTGGAATCTCTGGGGAATCGCTGAGTGTGGAGGGCGATTCGTATCGCTAATGATTGCCCGCCATGACCGCGCTGGTCTTTGCTTTGTCCAGTTTGTACATTTTTTGTTTATTTTTTGCTTATTTTCGCTGATTGCAACTGGACAGCAATTTAATTTTATCTGATTCAGTCATTCTCTGCGGTCATAACGCCAATGTAATCTGCTTTTTGCTCTATTAAGACAAATGTTTAGATAGAGCTGACCGTACAATTTTGTGGTAATTGTGGTGGCTTTTTTTATTCAAGTAAAAAATTGCTTGAAGGAGGAGAGTTGAATGAACGGGGAATGAATGAAGGGAGTTTACTTTGAATTTATATTGCCAAGAGGAAAATTAATTATTGGGCAATTGGTTTTGCTTTATATTATTTATTTTTAATCAGATTACAAGAAGTAGAAATGGTTATTTTATTGACTGAAATTAAGTTGATAAAGTTCAACCACCTGTTAAGATTTTTGTAAAGGAAATGCAACGCTTGGAAAATAAAATAACCAACAGTTTTTGGTAATATATAATTGTTAAAAATTATCCTGTTTCATTTCTACTTGTAATACTAAACATACATATGTACTTTTTTTAAGTCCCTTTAACATCTTAGAAATTTACAACTCTTACACGATTGTTATCTGTCTTTTTATTGGCTTTCTTCTTGCTGCTTTCTTTCTTTCATCCTCCTCCTTGCCGTTTCCCCAAAGACTTTCTTTGAAATTTATTTTTCCATTTAAGGGCTTCCCTTTTGTCCCTATGGAGTTTTTACTGCTCGCTTATCGAGGACATTTACCCCATCCAGTCTCCTCCCAGCCCGCTCTGTGTGACTTCTGATTAAATGTTATTTTATTTTATACGTTCTTGCATTGCCGGCTGCTGGTGCAGCTTTGAATCCATTTATCTTTTGTTACACTGCCCCGAATTGATTGTTATTTGGCAATTTCCCACCGAGCCCTCTTTATGGCACCCCAAAGAGTTCTGGCGCTCAAATAAACCATTTTGCAGAAATAAATAAAAGAAGGGATAGGACGGAGGCTGACTTCGTCGCATTGAATATTTAATGCAGGGTCCGTGCATGGGCCTACATGGCGTATGAGTGATTTTGGATGTTTTTTGCTAAAGAAACGGCTTCGGAAGATTATTCGGGAGCCACAAAAATACAAATAAAAGGAAGTAAGAGAAGAGTCAAATGTGGGAAGTGGGAATAAAGTAAACAAATCGAACAGGAAACAGGAAACGCGAAAAGTGCCAGGGCGCACGACACTTGCCACAACTCCTTTTTTTGGGTTTTCCCTTTTTGAAGAGGGGGAATGTGGTGTTTCGCGGTTAAATATGATATCTATTTGGGTCACGACACTGCAATCAAGTAATTTAATTAATCAAAAACAAACCTTTCTGTCAGCTGACGCCTCCAAGGAACTATGCCCTGCCGCAGGTAACTAATGAGCAGCGTCCTCGTTTCGTTTCCTTTTTTATTTATGTATTTTTGTTGGTCACCAAACATCCATCCAGGAAAGTGTATTATGTATTTGATCGATAAACCCCAACGGCGGCACACTTTATGTATAAAGCGAGATAATACTTTATTTTATTTTTCTAGCACTTGTTCACTTTCTTTTTTCCGTTGTTTTCCGATTATTTTTGGCAAGAACTGAGCACAGAATATCTTTTTTATGATTTCAGATATTTTTCCACCAACCGCAGATACATATAGTTGCCTTACTCTTCCTCTATATATACATATATTCTATATACTCGGATTATTTTATTTCTTTGGGAGGGGAATTTCCAAACGCGGTTTTTCCCAAAAAAGTTTCGAAAATAAACGAACGAAATGCTGCGAGAACGCTTTGCTGTTTTTCCCAACCGCTTTTCCACACATCCGATCCGTGCGAGCGCCGTCGAGTGTTTGAAGCGGTTTTGCCTTAGCATTTCGGTTCGGGTTCGGGTTTTCCCTTCGGCGCTTTCATTTGTGACGTCACAGAAAAGCTGCCACCACTGCGGCTACGTCATGGAGAGCTTTCCCCCGCTGTCGCTGGTTCTTGTTTGTATTTTTTCTTTGCTTGTTCGCTTTGTTTATCTTTTAGCTGTCCCCGCTGACTTTGTTCCCAGTGTGTTTCATCAATGGTGCAGAAGGACCACGGAAAGCTACAAGGATTGCAACGTTTACATCTATTTTTTGTCTATTTTTTCTAGATTTTCTGTTGTGGTGGCAAAAGTTCTTTCCTTTGTTTTGGTTCTTGGTTGGAATTCTGATGCCGATTTCGCTGCTGTATTGGCCTTTGTTTATGGCGCGTGCTTTCCTGCTTGGCTCTTTTATGATCCGAAACGCTGACAGACGGGCAATATTTAGAACTTGTGACGAGCATTATTTGGCATTTTATTAATGTGTCGATATTGTGCGAGAGATACCCATGACTCACCCCCTGCCAATGCATTTTGCAATAAATTCTAAAGCTTACACGTGGAAAATATAAAACTAAAATATTTTAAATAAGATCACAATTAAATGTTAAAGTTTGAAATTAGAGAGAAGTCAAGGGCACATAAACATCAACTTGGAATATAAAGAATACTAACAGAAACCCTTTTAAATGTCATATTTCATGTCATATTAATATAAAAAATATTACTTTAACTCAACTTTCTTTAAAATCTAATTATAATTCATTTTCAAAATGACCAATTTTCTACCCAGTGTAATCCACATATTCCTTTTGATACAAAGCTCTTGTTCCCATTTGAATTGTGCCATTGGCCAGGATAAACCCAACCGAAACTCTTTTTGTATCCTCCCTCCACACGATTTGCAATTACCCAAAATGCTGGCAAAATGCATTCGCTGAAAAAAGCAATAATAGAGCGTATGAATCAGGAAGGGGAAAGGGAAACAGGAACAGGAACAGCACCTGCTGCAACTGCGAAATGCAATTAATCTTCAGCGAAGGCTGTCAGACGAACCGCAAACAATCTCGGCCAACAAAAACGCAAACAAATCCCATTGACGTCGCATACGGTTTGGTAACAGTCTGAGTTTGAGGTATATGTGTTTTTTTTTGTTACATTTTATGATGATTGAGTGAAAGGGGAAATCGTACAAGCCACACACTATATAGAATGAGTGAAAGGGGAAGGAGAAAAGGGTTAAAGAATTAGGTAAATTCATTCATTCGGAATCCTGGTGTACAAGACAATTTAAAGGCATATTAATTGTTTAAATAACTTTTATTATTGTCATGTTAATAGCTTAAGTTCGATAGTATTTTAGTTTTACTGTCTTTCTGGTAATTTATTAACTGAAATATCTACAATTTAACGTAATTTAAAATGAAACCCAGTAGGCCTGGGAATTGTGAATTTACCTTTATAAATTCGTCACAAGAATTTATTAGTTTGTGACTCGACTTCAAAGTGAAAACAACGAAGAACATCGTTTTTATTTTTTCCATTTTTTATTTAGTTTCTTGGCTTTGGAAGGGATTTTTAATATATTCCCAGAAACTAAGAGATATTTTATTTATTTTCTATTTAGATTTTTATTTATATTTGTATTTTTCTTTACTTTACTTTATTTATTATTTTTTTTAACATATTTTAATATACTATTTAATAAATTTTATTGGATTTCTATCTCTAGAATCTGCAGGATGTCAGAGATCTGCAAGAGCTTCGTTATTTTCACTGTCTTCAGTATTTTAATTACGAAGTCCTTAATTTTCTAATTGTATTTAAATAAATATTTAAATTATTTCTTATTTTAATCCTTTTAAGCAATTTATTCTTGTTTTATTTATGTTAAATTCGACGTGTTAAAATGTTATGTTAAAATCGACAATAAGCAGAGATCCTCGTGGCACTTTGGGCACTTTGGGCACCTTGGGCACTTCGGGCACTTCGGGCTAACGGCTACGACTGTTTGTAGGTTTGTTCTTGGCCCATATCTTATCAAACTGGTGTAAGTGTGTGTTTGTGTGGCATATTATCATAAGCCTTGATTTATTTATAGAGGCGACCAGGTGGTCCACACCCATTCAGTGTAGGCAAACACACCCAAAATGAGTGGAAATAAAGCCCTAAAGTGGAGGATACGCATCATAGAATATCCTGTACTTAATATAATTTATTTATTTATATTTTAAAAGAATGCAGTTTTTATTTGATTAGTGCTTTCCTACCTTGGTATAATATTTAATATAATGACATCTTGTTAACCTTCAGTCATTGTAGATACCCCGTATTACCCTTCCAAAAGCAGGCATGGAAAAAAGTCCCACACGAATATATAGATTGCCTTTGTCCTCGCTCAAGTTCGGAAAGCTGTCAATTGATTTACTTGACCCACATGGCGGTGGCAAAAACTCGCTCTGTTGGCGGTTTCCCGCCTTTTCACTAATGCGATCAATATTTGACAGATAAAAAGCAGGCAGACGGCAAAATGGGGAAAATTGGGTAAAGGGAAAATATGGGTTGAGCCACAAAAAAGGCACCGCAGCGGTCGCTTAAAGCTTAAAGTTCCGGCCAATTGTTGCTTCGGGAAGCAAAAGGGGAAAAACCGCAGGAATGGCGCCTACGATGGCCCTCAGGTGTTTGGTCAATTAGAAGGAAATTCATTTGCGCGGATTCCCCCGGCTCCCAAATGAAATTTATGTAAATTTATTTCGAGAAAAACTTTTTAATTAACCCACAAACGTTGGATAGCGAACGGCAACTTTTGGCGTTACCGCCGAGTTTTCTGTATCTACGCTTTAATCTGTCTAATCTATGCAAATGAAATGCGCACACCTGTCTGCGGCAAAGAGTCCGGAAAACGTCCTGCCTGTCCTAAGATGTAAGCAACGGAAGTTCCTTTTGGCATTTTTGGTCTCTTTGAGACTGTGTTTTTTGGCCCCAAAAACTTACTTAATTGCAGCCTGAGGCCTGTGGGTAAGTGTGTAATAGGAAGAAGCAAAAAAAAAAACATGTGGGCCGGATTCACAGGATTCGCCACCGGATTCGCTGGCTTCGCCGGATATAGCCATTGCTAATGATATTCATGAGCTTGCTCTGCGGTTCGCCACTTTCATTTCCATTCCAAATGAGGGCAGCGGCAGCTCTGAATTTGTTAAAGTCTGAATTGGGACAAAAAAAATAGGGGGAAAAAAACACAAAATCAGTTTGGTGTTAATGAGATATCAATAGCCAAATTTGGGTTTGATTTGGCCTTGGTAATGAGGTGATGACACGGGCTTTAATTATTTTTGTTATTTTTCGAAGATTACATAGTTTTACAAAATTAAGAGCGAGATTTTATTAGGAAAAATTAAAGCTTTCACAAATTACTTAATACTTCCGAACGAAACATACATTTTATGTATTTATTTTTAGTTTTATGCTTCCTCCAGCTTGATCTTTGGTAAACACTATAAAGCTAATGGTAGCAAAGCCTTCCTAGGCCATATATTTCCCCATCTATCCATACCTTTTAACTATGCCCATTTGCAGATCCCGCACTAAGCAAACATCATCGCAGGCGGGGGAATCCCCGCCATCTTCCACTCGACGCGTGCGTTGCGTTGCGTGGCGCAAAGTGAAAGATAAATGGAGGCTGTAAAAGCAGAGCACTTCTCAGAGGGAAAGGATGAAAGGGATGGGAAGCCACTTTATCATAAACTCAACAGGTTCCCCAACCGACGCTCCTTCTTCACGGTCTGCCAGTGAGATTGTGTATGTGTGTGTGTGGCCATAAAAAGTTGCTGCGCTGATTGAATAAAAATTTCATTAAACGCACATTTTCTAGCAGCTGTAAGGCCTTTTCCCATCCATCTAACCACTCTCGCTCCCTGCTCTACATCCATTGACACTGTAAATCCCTTGAAGGGATTGGGTATAGGGGAAAGGGAGGGATGGGATAGGATGTCCTGCGGCAGCTTTCGGCTCTGCTGCCGTTTATTTTAATTGCCGGCATTAGACGTTCGTTGATAGGCCATAAAAAAGCAGTTGGCTCGGCGGAAGCCGTCAAAGACAAAATGGAAGACGAATTTCTCCGAGTTATTGGGTGAGGTTTGGAGATAGATGCTAGGGATTGTATAACGAAAGAGAAAATTGTTGTAAAAATATCGAAAAAAAAGTATATATTGAAAAATATCCCCTTATCTCCATTTTAATTGTATTTGGAGAGGATTTATTTTGTTCAAATATTATTTATCATTTTATTTCAAACGTCAACTTTAAATGAAATAAATATAAAAAAATATTAAATATTATTTAATTTAACCAGTAAAAAACAGATAAGTTACCAAGGCAATACTCTTCTACGATCGAACTTTTTGGATTACTTATCAATACTTTATTTGAGTGCAAGATTTAAGTTTTAGACCACTCCTAGTAGATATCCTCTTTTTGGTTTGCCATATAAAACTAAAACTTCCCTGAACATTATACATTCCTGATCTGCAATAAAAAAGGTATTCTCAGCTTCGTTTTTGTTTCCTTTCCCCGCATCTTTTTTGTATTCGTTGTTTTACGCGCCTCGTCGGCTTCATTTCCGCTTGAAAGGGAGTTTTTTTTCGGCAGTGGTGTTAAGGGCTTCCCCTTAGAGGTCCAAAGGGAAAACTTTGAGTGGGTGGAAAAGGGAGCGAGCAAAAAACGAGGTGTGGGCGACATTGTCATTCAGCTTTTGCGGTTGCTTATTCGGTTGTTAAATCGTTTTTATGACGTATTCTTCGCCGCCGCCGAAAATGTGCTCGGCACTCTGCGGTTAACTTTTCTCCAGTGCCGACGTTCTTCCGTTGATTTTCCCGATTTCCCGTCGCCACCTCACCTCGCCCCGTGCGAATCGCTGGCATTACTCAACCGTCTGTGTTAAGCTCTCGAGTGTTTGGGTAATTTCACAGATTTATGCAACTTTTTGGCGGCAAAAATGGAGTGAGAAGAAGGGAAAGGATGTTGGCTGTGGATTTCACTTGTTCCCTTTCCCCTGACCTTTTGCCAATTAACTGTAAAAAGGTGAGCTGGTATTACCTGCATTAATCTTAAATACTTGTTTTTAAATGTTGTTTTAATGAGGCGATAAAGTTGGAGGTTCGATTTTTGTAATTGGAGTGTTCTTTTCCATATGCTGAAAAGTTATTAAGAACATTAATTTAAATTAAAATCTCCAAGGAGATAAATGAGATAAGCCATCCAAATATATATATATTTATACATATGTATATGTATATGTATAAGTCTTATAAATGGATTATATGCAACATAATTTTTTATAAATTATATTTCTTATTATGAAAAGACATTACAATGTATTATTCTTAATAATGGTTGCTTAATATTTATTAATTTTTATTAATTATATTAATAATAAAATAAAATTAAAAAGTTTGAATAAAGGGAATTGCATACAAAGGTAGTTTCTTATTTTTTGTTTTTGAAAATAATTTTTAAAACAATTTTTCAATTTTTCAAGCGAAAGAAACCCGTTTTTCTTCATGTTCTCATATTTTTCCTCCATTATTTCGGACTTTCATAAATGGCGCTCGCAGTGCTGCTCTGATAGCCATTTTTAGATATTTTACCCGGAAACAATGTGTCGGCCATCATTATGTGCGAAGGCGCCATCTATGTATGAAACACACACTCTACGAAATTTTACGCATGTAAAATAACCAAAGCAGCAAGTAGAATTTTTTGAAATGTAGAACTTCCGTTAAAAACGAAAGAAAGGATACATTTTTGGAAAAGGATATAAAGTTTGGTAACTAAGGGTTACTATTACCTTCTCCGCTTGCATTTTACTCATTTCTTGGAGTAAACCTTGCCATGGCCATATTTATATCAGGGAAAACAAGAGCTAAGTAAATGTGGTAATCGATATTTGTGAAAAGATAAAGACAGGTAAACACAGGTAACCACTTCAACGCTCTCCCCCTACTCTCTGCCTCTTTCTTCCACTCTCTTTTGAGAATTTGTTTGCTCTCTCAGCCGCTCTCATTTCACAGGTAAAAATTCAAAAGGTGGTTTGTAACGTATTTTTCGGCCCGATCTCAGGTGTTGCAAGAAATCCACGCGAATAAGCGAGACGTCTCCTATGCTGTTTGAAGTGGGAAAGAATCCACCATAGAGGTTCGATCGCTGTGTTTATGGTGCTGAGCGTGGCAGAAAGAGTCGCGGCGTCAGTTGCGCGCCGCATTTACCTGTCCACAGACGTGTTTACCTGACGACGTGTGTTTTCCCCCGCTTTCCCGTGTCTCTCCCTAGCCGCTAGCCGCTCGTGTGTGCCTGTATCAGTGCCTGGAGTGAGAGTGCGTCTCTGTGTGTGTGCATATTCAATTAATTACAAAAAGGCACCAGAGGAAGCGGCAGCAGCAGCAGCAAGTGAATTGAATGAAAGAAAGCCAGTTAAAAAGTATGCAAAAAAGTTTCGTGATACAAAAGGAGTAAAGAAGCGGCGGCATAAATGGTGATTAATTCACTTTAAGTTGCAATTAAACAGCAGCAAAGGCAGCAGCACCAGCAGCAGCAACAACAACAGCCAGCGAGCCATCGCAAGGTGCAAGACAAGGTGAGGCGAACTTGAAGTTTTTCTTTGCTCGTCTTCTTCATTTTTTTTTTTTTGGCTGAAAAAAGAAAAAATTATCCAACAGCGAAAAGTGTATCTATGTGTGCCTTGAGTGCATAGGTGTGTGTGTGGCATATCAAAATTGCACTTGAAAAAAGAGAAAGAAAGAGGAATCGCAGATAATGACAATGAGCGGAGGTGAAGAGAGGAGGAGGAGGGGAAGCCGAGTGGCAAGAACACGGCGGAAAAATCAGTACAAAACGGTACAAACGTGATTCTTTTTTTCCAAGGCACTTTTCTACTCTGGGAATTTTCCTAAAAGGGGGAATAACCGGGCGGGCACCGGGGGGCGGTGCGGAATAATGGCCTCCAATTTGCCACCCGACGATGATGCTGCAACTGTACACACACTCTAAAAACCGCCCAGATCCGAGCCACCGAACCGATCTGATCCATTCCAGTGGCGACATTTTTGCTCGTTTTTCTCGATTTTTATTTTTATTTTATTATTTTTTTGGCCTGCATCAACTGAAGCGTGGTCGAGATCGGCTAAAAAAAAACACAGCAAAAATATAAATGGAAAACAAGGCTTACAACAGCATCCGAAATGTGAAATACCCTTTTTCGTAGGGGAAGCTATCTAGCGAGACTTTTCTACAAAGATTTAAAATTGATACGATTTTTATAGTCCCAAGAAAATGTTAAATGAATTATCGAAGCTATTAAGAGTTTCTTTTAATTAAGTTTATTTATTATTATTTATTTTTTGTAGTATTTCCTTAAAACATATTTGCCAGATTGGAATTTTTAAATGATTTTTCACCAATTTGCGGAGCTTAAAATAATTCATTTCAAGGACACGAGTGTAATTTTCTTAACCTTCATGATAAACAAAAGACTTGTACAAGGAAACAAACTTGGTCGTTTCATTTTAAAATGCCTGTATTTATTTGCTATTATTATTTTTATTTGCAAAAATTTAAGTTCCATGTTGAATATTCCACGAAATATAGAAATCAGACTTTAAATAAACTAAAATATAAACATGTATTATCTTCACTTGAAAAGTAAGTGGTTCTCGTTAAAGATAAGATTCCTATAAAGTAATAAATGTGTGTTCTTGATTTCATTTAGATTGCCTTTCTTTAATCATTATGAATTGCAGGATATAGTTATCTATAAAAAACAATAAAGTCATGCTAAAGAGGCTTGCTTATTCTATGAGAGCTTATAGTAAGTTATGGCAAATCTATAATATAATTATGCCATCCCTTTTTTCTAGTTTAAACCTCTACTATTAACGAATTTAAATGAAGCGTAAAGCCTTTGGAAAATAAATATTTAAAGCCTGCAGCTTCTTTTTACCAACTTCTGGACCAAAAATTACAATACCCCTCTCATCGCGAGGGTATAAAAAACGCAAATCTGGCGCAATTGAGCGCGAATGGCAAACCAGAAAAACAAGGCAACAACAAGAGAAGCCAAGCGCTTAGATTGCCGGCCTCAAGTTACGACGATACGATTCCAATTCCAGCCAGCAGTAAACACAGAGCTTGGCTTTCGACCGCCCAGCTCAGTTATAGTCGCCGACGTAGTCGTCGTCGTCGTCGTCATCACGATCATGATCATGTTGCGGCGATCGTTATTATGCTCTTTTCACTGAATGAGCCACATTCCGGTTTAGCATTTTTCAGTCCAGTCAAAAGCCAAAAGCAAAACCAAAACCATTCCATACCAATCCATACAATCCACAAAAGCATCCCCAAAAACCCACACAAATATCTGTATAGTACACACACGCACTCAGCTCTCGAGTCAAAGCCAGGCCCATTCTCAGGCCCCAAGTCCATTTCCAATTGAAAAGCCAAGTCAACAGTCCCCGCACCCATCACCCAGAAAGACCAGACCCTCTGTTTCGATCGCTTTTAAACGTGTTCCCCCGACTAAAGAAAAAACTCAGACACACACACAGAAAAACTACAGTCCAGCTTCTATAGCTGGGAACTAGCATGAGTCACTAAAAGAAATATTTTGTCGGTTTCCCAGGAGAAGTTCTTGTTTGTGGGTTTAGATTTCTAAGTAAGCCAGGAGGCGTTATTATGGAATCAGGAAACTAACTATTATTTTCCACATTACAAAGCCTGGCCAACGCCATCATCGAGGGCGGGAATTTTTAATAACTATTTGCACAAAACAAGTTGGGGAAACAACTAGAGCTATGATTGTTCCACTAAGAAATGTTTATGGGAACTCTTACAAGATCTGAAGAATTTTAAAATATTTTATTTAGGAATTTTTCGAAAGAAATTTATGTTGAAATAAAAATGAACGAAAATCGTGAAAACAATTGGCTGGTTGCATCTTTTCGGATTAAGATTTTATGTGAATACAATTCAGAGACTAGAACTTGAGTGTGACTAACTAATATGACTTGACATAAACTAATATATTAATATTTATATTTTAGTTATCAAAAATTTGAATTAATAAATAAAAAACCTTCTAAAATGTATCATTTTACCCCCATTTCTTTCCCTGTAGCAAACGAGCAGCAGCAGATCGTTGTAAAAAAAGCAACATAGCCAGTTTTTTCCCTGCTGTAGTTTCAAGCCGTGTTTTGTTGTTATTGTAGCTGCTGCATTCCAGCGATCGTTGTTGATTTTTTTCAGTATTGTTGTTGTTGCCTTGGCAACCAGGAATGCCAGCTCCTAAGCCCGTCTCTTTCGTTTGCTAAGCCACCCTCTCTTTCCCTCGTTCTAAGTGGAGAGTTTTTTTGGATTTTTCTTTCTGTCTTTTTAATTTTTCTTCTTTTTTTGAGAAATTCCAAACGCAACGAAAACGAAAAGTGTGAAAAGTGAAGCTCGATTCAGGCAAACAACGAACTTTGTGCCCCACCGTTTTGCTATCTTTTTCACTCCTTTTTATACCCATCTCTTTCGGAACCTGCACTCCTCTGAAGAAAAAAATATAAAAATGTCAGGGTTTGGGTTTTTGAACCTGCACGTTTTTTACGTGTAATGTGAGGTCAGTAACACTTTTGTTTCAAACATTTATCACGCTCCGCTTTGGCCGAGTGCGTGTACCGCTTATGACGTCAAAGAGCGCTGCCAGGCGTTTAATGAACTCGACTTGATGATTGACAAGCCATTTAACGCCACATATTGTTCGGAGGCCCATTCACTGATAAATGGGTTTTGGCCAACTTGCTGTGCCTGACTGCCTTTTGGGCTACGGAATATTTTTTCGCCAGTAGTTTGGGGGAGTCCTGGCTAGGATATATATTAATTGAGCTAAAAAATAAACAAGTCTTTCTTATTTTTTTCGGAAGGAGTCATTTGCGACCCTATAAATTATATATATATATTCTTGTTCAGCAGATTTGTTAACCTAATAAAAATTAGCATAAACCTGCTTTCCAAATTGAATTTAATTCATTTAATTCATTAGTTATGATAGATTTTCATTACAAATCTATAATGTCTTTAAGAAACATGATTTTCTATTTAATTTAATTAAATGTGTTGCATAGTTGCTTGGTGATTTTAAGAAACAGATAACTATTGGCAAGTCTTTAGTATGTTTTACCCCACAAATATTGTAATACTTTTGTAGGAATATCAATAAAATCAATATTTTTAACTCAAAGTACTTCTGGGATGCAAAAAAATATCTTATTTAATATTTCAAATATTTTAAATTACTTTCTCTAAATTATATTTATACCTAACCTTCCTCATCAAACATATTTTACTTTTTCCTCCCACAGAAACATATTTTGTTTATGAGCTGGTAGCAGACAAATCAGAAAATGTCAGAACATTGCACTTCCCTGCAACTTGAATAGCCTCTCCACAGGCCGTTGAGTAAATCCTTCCTGGAAACTAAAAACCCATTACTCCTACCGTCCGCCGGGGCGTGGCATGCCCGCCCACAATTTTTTGAGTTTCAAAAACTGGCTGCTGCTGCTGCTGCCTGTGTGATGTTGACAAACCTATTTTCTAATTTGTTTTGCATTTCACCGAGGCAGTTTGTGTGTAGTTTGAGGGAAACTAGTTTTTTCCCCTCACCAAACGAAGCGTGCGAGATTTTATTTAACGCGCCTGGCGCACTCCAGAGATAGAGGAAAGCTGGGGCTTGGGGATGTGGCATACGGGATGCGAGGGCTTTCAAAAACAAGCTGCGTGTTTACAGATATTTTTGCGACGAAATGAAATGGGCACGGCCCACAACTAGTTGCTCCAGAGTACACACAAGCGGCACACACAAGCGGCCCAGGCACACAACACACACGTGCAGACAGCCGCCGCGCCCAGTTACAGCCCAGCTCCATTGTCCACGCGCGCTTTTCACAAATATAAAATAAAAACCAAAAAATAAAAGGGAACGAAATTTGCGTTTGTTTGTTTGCTTTTGCTTTTTTCAAGTGAGTTGCCAACTTTCGTCAGAGGGGGGACAAGGGAGAGGACAGGAGCGAGGTTAAAGCCTTGGTAGGTGGGATTTACAGATGGCAGGGTAATGGTAGGTCATGCATACATGTGTAAGTACAATCATTACGCGGGACTCCTCTAGACAATACAGTTGGGACTCTCTAAGGAGGAGCAGTAGTAAGGATATTAAAATTAGCTATTATTTTGTGAACAAAATACCTTCGTAGCTTGCTAAAGTCTTGAGTTTATTACTTATAAAATTGTTTCAATTATTACACCGTTTCATTAAATACATATTAATTTCTTAAGGCTTAGTTTATTAATATTTTTATCACATTTTACAAAAATTGGTTTATGAAAATAGTAAAGTTTAAGCTCGCTAAAGTCTTAAGTTTCGTATTCATAAATTTGTAAATAACCTTCAAGGGTTTGCTAAATTTTCCTTAATTTAAGGCTTAAAAACAAATCTTTAACACAGCAATTCTTCAAGTGTAGGAACTGTGTTAAAACTTTGACATTTAAAAGTAATTTTACAGTGGCTTTAAACATTTTTAGTGGAGTTTTTTAGAGAAATAATAGTTTGGAAAAAGTTCAAAGTTCGAGGCCAAAATGGGCAAACTTGGATGCAAGTGTGTTTATTTGCAATTTCTTTTGACTTTTCAGGAAAATTCGACTTAGGCAAGTTGAACTACATATGTGTACATATATATATATATGTATATGTGTGTGTGTGTGCGGATGGATGCTCCCGTTTTTTTTTGTGACTTCCCTTTCCTTTTAAAAAGGGGATTTCCCATCCTGTGGCCGCCTGTTTGTCATGCAGACAACCCACTTACGCTTTGTGTGTGTGTGTTAGGGCAACCGTTTGGTTTTTATGTCTTTTGTGAAATTTTATTTAATTTTTGAATCTTTTTTTCTCGTGAAAAGTTTAATATTTGTTTTTCATGCTTGCGATTTGCATAATTTGCACAAACACACACGAGGCAAGACGCACACACACATACAGTCATGACCTCCATTTGTGACTAGCAATACCTGCAGGGTCCTGTGAGGAAGGGAGAGAGAGCGGACAAGCATGGAGGATGAGCCAGGATGTCGCTGCTCTCTGCTCGCATGCGATATATTTTATGAATGCAAATCCCTGTTCATTCGGATTTGGTTTACTTACTTGCGGGCGGCGGCGGCGGGGCCACTTCCCTTCTCCCCTCCCCTTTTGTTCGTCCTTTCCCGCCCTCTTCACTTTCACTTTCTCTTTCCTTACTTTTCCCGCCCCTTCCCCGGCCGGGGCTTACTGCAGTTTCATGTGCACATGTGGGCGAATCTCGCCTTAGTTCCGTTTTTATTCATTCACATCGCATTTTCATTCATGCGATCTCTCGGCGAAAAATCTCGCGAAATGGAGCGAGGGGGATTCCTTGGGTAATACCCTGCATAATAATATTGAATATATTTTTGGGGTGTGAGAAAGTCATTTAATATTTTTATTTCTATGTGATTTTTTTTATTAAGAGAATTGATCCTTAATGGGAACTCTTTAATGTCAAATGAAGTCCTGGAATGGGGTAAGAGTGTCTTTCGGATAAATCCTTTTTGGGTATTACTAGCTTGGTTTATTATAGGAAACTTTCATATTTAAAAAAAAAAAAAAAATAAATATTATTCTTAGCATTCCGGGAAATGGTTTACATTTTAAAAACTTCACCTAGATAGGTTTTAACTTGCTGAATATATTTAAATATATCAAGAAAAATCTAGCTATGACTATGAGTTCGATTTATATTTCTTTGTTTCAATTATAAATAAATTGATTTAATTGTTAATTTAATAGTGGCACTCCTTAAGCTTTGTTGTGGAAAATAAGCATCACGCTATTTAGCTGTTCCACAAGGAAGTATACTTTCTGTTTTTGAGTTCCAGAAACCACTTTAAAAGTAAAACCGTTTTTAAATTCTGGTTAATACTTCATTTTCTTTATTTATAAAAAAACTATTTAAGTTTTATTTTAAAATTTGACCAGCATACCTTTAACTACCCTTTTTCTGTGGTTCAAAAACGGCAACTGAACTGAACTGAATATTTATTATTATTATGTCTTTGGCTTGCATGTGTGCTACCTGGTCCAGCCACAGCTTACAACCCACATACACAGCACACACACCTACTATCCATCTCCCCTTCCCCGCTGCCCTAATTCCTTCCGAAAATTGTTCGCCTTTGGTTTTGGTGCGCTTTTTTGTTCGCTTCCTGGGCTTTATTTATTTTTATTGTGTGGCGCGGCTTAAATGCGCTTTGCAGATATTTTATGCCTGCCAACTG
The DNA here is from genome assembly GCA_008042485.1 of Drosophila mayri. Taxonomy (NCBI): domain Eukaryota; kingdom Metazoa; phylum Arthropoda; class Insecta; order Diptera; family Drosophilidae; genus Drosophila; species Drosophila mayri. Next base: position 25,677 of record VNJN01002654.1, on the reverse strand, counting down.
CCTTTCCAGAGAGCAGGTGGGGGGACGCTGCTGCAGAGGGGGTGGCTTTAAGGGGCTATGGACCAAATATGTTTATTTGACACACATCCCAGCCAGCCAGCCAGCCAGCCAGCAAGAGCGACTCTCCGCATGCAAATCTTTCCTTCGCAACGGATTCCTTTATTGTTTGCATATAGAATCAAAGTTTTTTGTTGTTGGATTATCCAGCGACACGGCTAACACATACACGCACTATACACATACACACCCAAAGAGTTTGGCTTTCTGCCACGCCCCTCTTTTGTATTTCCAGGGGGGAGCAGGGCGGACGGAATAAATATTTGCCGCGGAGGGGAATTCATTTTTGCCCTGACAAAGCAATTTTAGTTATTTTGCCGCAATTGAGTTTTGTGCTCGATGCGGTTCTCCTTTTTCCACTTTTTATTATTTTACGCCATTTCTGGTTTAACCTTTTCATTTTGGAATTTGTTTGACTTTGCAGTTTTTGGTTTTTGTAAAACAGAAATGGAATGCTTCAATTTAGAGGCAATTCCTGTACAGGACATTAAATGAATTACTTAACTTGCAAGCAATATTTACAAATAGAAAGTTTATAATCCTCAAAGAACTATTGATGAGTTAAATTAAGAAAGTATATATAAAAACGAGGACATTTTATTCATAAATTCAACTTTTCCTGGCATACCCATTTCCATTTCGAGTTATCTCCTGACCCCAATTGATTTATATTCCGGCCTAATTCCATCAAAATGCCATCAATACATTTGGCATAGGAAAAGGAGAAGGTTTTCTTGACTACAAAAAAAAAAAAAATAAATAAATATAAATAAAATGGAAAACATTCCCCTGAATCCATTGGCATGCAATCGAGCAATCAAATTTTCTGCTTGCCTTGATAAGTTGTCCACTTCGGTTCCTTTATTATCGCATTATTAATTTCCCGGGCCCATTCAGGCGTGATTTTCGGAGTGGCCCCTGGTAATTTAAATATCATTAAAATGTAATTGTAATTTAAAATTAAAATCTCCTCCTGCGGCAGGGACAGGAAGGAAGGAAACAAAGGAAGCAAGTGGGGACAATGGGGCGTATACTTAATCCCTTTAGGGCGCGCGCTCAGTGATGTTCACATATGATAACTGTGACCCCCTGCACCCCCTTGGGGCCTGGTAATGCTGCTGCTGCTGCTGGCCAACTCTGCCCTCGACCTAACCTAATCTGTGCGTGTGCAGAGTGATGATATGCAGGCGGCAATCCTCTCCTGGAAAATTGCCTCCGAAATCCTTCACGCTTCATCAATTCGCATTATTGTTGCCATTGTTGTGTGTGTGTGTGTGTGCTGTGGGTGAGTGGGGTGTGCGCTGTGTGTGGGGTTTGTTTGTCTGTCTGTCCGTCTGTCGGCACTCTTTCGCATTGAATTGCAAATAGTTACAGTTGTGGTGGAATTAATAGCAAATATATTTCATTAAAAAATATTAATATTAATGCCACAAATAAAAAAGATTTCCATCTTACCCATTCCGCTTTTATTTAAATCATTTTGAAGAGCAAATATTATTTATTATACTTCGAGATAAGCTCTCTACACTTACCTATTGTTTTGAAAATAAAATAATGTTAATAGAAATTTAAATAACATTTTTGAAAAATTTATTTTATAAAATGATAGTTCAAATATCTCTTTAATTCTGCTATTATCCTATTATTTAAGCTTTTAAGAAATAAAATATCTATAAACCCGTATAGCTCCCCTTCAAACCCTCCATTAAATTACCTCAAATAAATTCTTTTCTATTAAAAGTAATAATTTCTTAAAAATTACTTTCACTTTGACCGCAATTGTCACTGTGTGTGTGCGGATTGTGTTGCTGATGAGAGGGTGTAGTTTTCTATGTGAGTGTGTGGGTAAGTGGTAACAGAAGCCGGGCCATGACGCACATGGCGGAACCGAGACCGCAAAAGCGCTGCCAGGCCAACTCTTCCGCCACTTCAACCGCCGCTCTTCTCCACCGGCGACGTACTTAAGCGAATTGCGTATTTATGTGTGTAATCGCAACTCATCATTTGGGGCGTAGTTTGCGGGAGACATCGGCGGAATCCCATATACATATATGTTGGCAGTCGGGCCCATTCTCCCAGCTCACAACGGGGCTTTCGTTATGGACTGATGGATTTCGTCTGTTACCTTTTCGCATTACGAAAATGTCGCTCGGTTTCTGCTTGTTTGACTCTTGTCTGTTGGCCGGATCTGCCCTGGTCCCCGGGTCCCCTTTTCTGGCGTGTCAGAGAAGTGGCTGCGATTTATTTGGCAGCCATTTACATATTTTATTGTCAGCTAATGTCGGTAGGAAGGTGCGACTCTGTTACTATTCCTAGTGTCCCATTTTGGGGATAATTTACTATCGGATTAGAAGTGGAATACTCGTAATTTGAGAGTAATTTAGTGCCTAATGGTCTGGGTAGGAACAATCTACAATCTGCGAGGTTTTATGAACTCCAACAAGGTTAACAGAATTTGTATAAAATAATTATGTTACCTTCTTTCAATGATTGGTACAAGAAAAGCCAATTAAGGGAGTTAAAAAACCCATAAAAATCATTCAGAACTTTTCTAATTATCCACTAACTGAAATATAAGCTGATTATTTTATATTAAACCATAAAACCCGCAAAAATAATAAACAAAAATCTCAAAAACTTTGAACAATTTAACTGCCATTCCTGCGATTATACAGCAATTAAGTAGCCATTGTTGGCCAACAAAACTTTGTTTGAAAATTAATTTGAAATGGTTTCGTCTTCCTGACTTTCAGCTGAACAAACAAATAGTATAGTAGGTTTTTATCTCAATTAAAATTAAAATATACACACAATCATAAATAAATGTGCTGACCATTGTTTATGCATAAAGTTGTTGCTGGAATGGAAATTATTTAACTATTTTCCTCCCCCAATGCTTATCTTGGCTGAAAGTTGCCAGGAAAAACGAAAAACAAATTTCATTTTCATTTACAAACAATTTTTGCATAATTATTTGAAGATGGCCAAACACATTTTTGGAAGCTGTCATCATCATTCCATCAGCAGGCGAGTGAGCGCCCTTTTTCGACATTTCAACGCCCCCCTCCCCGAAGGCCACCATAAGTACATAAAAAGTTTTGCTTGAAAAAAAATTTTCCGCTTTGTTTTTGTTTAATTAAATTGAAAATGTTTTCCGCTGAATTTGCTGGCCATGCGAAAATGCCAAAACGAGTGGCTGTTTGTCTGTAGTTTTCGCTTTTCCTTTCGCCTTGGCCACTTGGCTCTTTTTAATAAACCAAATCGATGTCTGAGCTGAGCCCCAGTAATTGAACAAATTGCCACAAAATGTGGTTGGGGGGTCCAGACTCGTTGAGACAGAAAAGCGTTGAGAGTTCTTTTGGGGGCTCTTTGGCGCGCTCTTTTCCGGTTGGCAGCCACTTATTGATGACCTCGAGGTAAGCGAAGCGTTGCGTATACGCCGTGATGGACGTGGCGTATGCTCATTCAATCATCCGACGATTCATTGACAAAGCTGTCAATGGCTATTGATTTATGATCCCCGCCGACCCCTGACACCCTTCCCAACAGAGAAACAACTCATTCAGAAAGCGCGCCAGTCTGCCATAATTTGTGGCATAAGGATGGGAGTCCTGTCTTAATGACATCGCCTCGAAGTGCTTAGCACAAGTGGTTGCCACATTGGGGTAATTACCTATTCTACCACTTTGTTGTGTTAACCACAGACCCGACACTAGTCAAGATGAGTAATGAATTGGGCCAGGTTAGTAAATAAATCCCAACTGAAAGTGGCCAAAAAACGGGGAGACTTTAAACGAACTCTTGACTCTTATTTATTTATGGTATTTTTAAACAAAAGTTATTACCTTTTCATGGTTTAATTTACAGATAAATTCAGGGCAAGCTGGCCTATGAATAAATAAATCCTTTGGCTGGACTGTGTAACTTCCGAAATGCCTGGCCAATACCTCTGAATAATTCGAATTTTGAGTTTGTCCGAGCGTGAGTCTCTTTGTGACCAACAGATACAGATATCAGCAGCAGATACGGATGCAGATTCAGATGAAATTATATACATATATTGTATATAGCCTTATCAAAATGAAACGTGATGTCGTGCTGCAGCAACAGAAAATGTTTATTTTGCCTGCACTAAAGATAATTAGTTGGCCAAGTCTCAGCTGGGGAAAATTGTCTTTGGCAAGTGGCACAGTGAAGTCTGGGCCAAATAACTAATTTGTTCAAGATTCGATTAGTTTGTTCAGTTTGTTGCTCAGCTCTTATTAAGTGAGCGATGGCAGAGCTTTGATTCTGCCAGGTAAACTCCCATTAATCATGTCGGACTTGCAGGTGGCTTTAGAGGGAAGTCTTTATGTATGATGTGGATTTTGAGGTGCTTTTTTTGCAGATATATTCCAATAGTTTAGCTTTGAAATTTAATTTCCTAATTAATATTTATTGTTTCTATTATTGTTTATTTATATTTCCTAATCATAAGCTAATTTTCACTGTGTGATCATTATCGAAAATAGCCGCAATGAATTTAATTAGTTTGCCATGCCTGCAGGTGTTATTTTCACGCTCTTGCCACAAATTTCCATACGCCCCGTGGTACAGGCATGTGTTTGCCATTGTCCTGTATATGTGTTTGTCCCTCTGGCACTTTGGGGTTATTCCTGCAACCAAGCAACAACAACAACTAGAGAATAGTGACAGGATGCAGTTGTTCCAAAATTCAATTTGCCACACTTTAGGCCTGAAACATTAATTCTCATTAAAATTGCATTGTTGCTGCCTTGCCTTAATTTATGTAAAACTTTGACGACCGGAAGTTGAAGAGTTGGAAAATTAAAAAAATAAACTCCCAAATGAATTTCGGACCAACATTTCAGTCTAAATAGCAACCTCCAATCAGGTTTCGCGTTTTGTTTATTGTTTTGGTAGCTCCCTGAAATTCCCCCATGTCCTGGCGTATAATTAAAACAATTGTAAATTACACATTTTATTTCAAATTGTTTTGCTGTTGATATTTTTTGGGGAAGAGTTTTAAATGCGGTTTCAACTGGCTTTGGGGTAAATATTCGCTTGGGATTTGCATAAATTAATACTGGCATTGTTTACCTTTAGACGGGGCATTGTTGTTTTATCAGGCCAAATCGATAATTGCATTAAGAGCTGTGGCAGCGACGTGTTTGGGTTATCTAAATGATATTCAGCTATTGAAAATTGTTTAGGGAATTGCAGGCTAACATATTGGAGTTTGGTTAATAATTATTGCATTTTTGCTGCCTGAATAAAATATTTATAAATATTCCCTGAGGGAAAATTTGTTTATATTGATTAGCCTGCTTGGAATTCTAGTTTATAATGAAATGACTCAAATATGATCTAGTGGAAGCTAATTGATTTGTATTTGTATAAGCTGATTGGTGTTTTCAGCAATTGTTTCAGTTATTGATTAATTAGCCAGCAAGTCATACTTCCAGTTAAAGCCAATTAATTTGCATCCTTGCATTCAAGGCAATTTGCTTTTGTCGTGTTATTTGATCGACTGTGACTGCCTCTCACAAATATTTGTCTCAATTTCAGTAAAGAAATTTCTTATTTGTAGCCAATTTACTTTGGTTCGTTTCGCTTGGCTTTTGGCTGCTTTTTCTGATTTTCCCTCTAAACTCTTCTCTTTTTTCTCCTGTTTTTTTGGTTTTATATATGCAAAAATATATATATAGTATATGTATGAATCGGGTTGTATTTGTATACTGCATGTGCATGGCTTCGCTAGCTCTTTTCCTATTTTTCCTATTTTTTATTTGGCTGGCTATGTGAGAATTTCGTGCATTTGACACGTTTGGCACCACCGCCACGTTCTGTTTATGGCGCTGGAAAAGGTGTGTGTGCTGTGTGTTTGTATGCAAAAAACTTTCGGGCAGGCCAGGGGGAATTTGAGAACCGTTTGGAGCTGTCATCAAACATGCAAACTGCATTCGAGCAAATTGCCAAGTGAATGGGACGCTCCCCTCCAACTGAAGTATTTGCCTTTCAAACTCAATCTGAGCTGCGAGCTGCCACTAGCCGTGAGGGTTCGGGCTAAAAAAATCAATCAGATGCCTTTAACCAAAACACCAAACTTTGTCTAACCGAGATTAACTTGGACGCAGCTCCCCCAGCTCAGATTGCTACAGAAAAAGTTTACAAATAACCGAGAAAGATACTCGTTCTCCAGAGAGCAACAAAATGCGGGCAATTTGCCTACAAATACCCAAGGATATAGGAACAGATGTGCTCGAAACAATAGGGGTCCTTTACGGGGAAAATATTAAAGAACTTGAAAAGTTTTTAAGCAGCTTCATAATAGAAAGATTTTAAAAGGGAATAATTATAGGTGAATGTTAATTAATTCTAATAAATATGCTAACAGTTTAGCCAGCTTTTGGCAGAAAATAAATCATATTTCCATAATTTTCATAATTAATATATTTAAACTTTCAGTATTTATTAAATAAATATGAACCTATTATACTCACAGCTTACTGCTTCGATTGTTACTATAATTTCCCCCTCAACTGTGTCTCTGCCAAGGGATATAGGATATCAGATGCCAAAGGATTCGATTCGATCTAAGGAGGTCCTGCGAGATTCCGATCAACAAACTGGAAAATGTTCTCTCCTCTGTCGAGTGAATTTTCCAAGTTTATTGCTTAGCCGCTGTTAGCGAGGGGGGGAACCCGCCCCCACATAACTTGCTCAACAACACACATATCCATAAACGCTTTTCGCTCCTCTGGAGCAGCCCCCTCACCATCATCGGGCCAGCTGGCCGCACTTTAAGCCATGCAGAAAACTTTTCGCTCACACACAAAAAGTGGAAAGTGAAAAGCGAGCGAGTGGCAGAGAGAGGAAAAAGTAAAATTGCTGACAGGAAACTTCCAATCAGAAATGAATTACTTTGAAGTGAGCTGACAGGGAGGGGCGACCGAGGGGACGATCCTGACTGGCGGTAGTTACCGCAGTGTCAAGTTTAAGAAGCCATGAAATAACATTAATTTGTTGCAAATTCGCTTGCCAAGTTTTTTAAGTTGAATTAATTTGATTAGCTTATCGCCCGTTCAAAGTTGAAACTCCATCAGCATTTTAAATGGCTAAGAAGGGGCAGGGGAGGGGCTAGGATCGGCATAGGAAAATCCACTCGCACTCCACACTGGCTTCTCCTTTCTGCGGTTCGAAGTACATTTTTCACATACAGACAACGACGACGACGAAGACGACAATTCAAATTTTATTAGATTACATGAAATTTATGTGGCAATCAACTTAAAAAACAGAACGAAACGGAAGAGAATTTCTAGGCCGCAGTGGTAGCAAAATGCAAATGACTGTGACTTCTGCTCTCTCTCACTGTGTGTGTGTCATGATTTTAATAAGACTGAACTTCTTTTCATTCATTCTTCTTTGGCCCTGGTTGGAGTCCTTGATGTCCTTCGTTCCTTAGGTTCTTTTTTTGGTTCCTCATTGTTCAACTAAATAAGTCACATAAAAAGAGTGCGTTTTCATTTTGGGTCTCTGGAAAGTATAAGAGGCGTTGAAAAGAAATGGCCGGTGGGGTTTCCCAGCCCTATATAGATATATCTCTGCTTGTACAAGCATAAGTATGTTTCGCGAAGAAAAGGCAAATTATTTTTTTAATATTTTTACGGCAAAATGCTTGAAATTGATAAGGCTGCCTTTTGTATAGGTTCAGGCATGTGTATGGTAGGTACATGGGTGTGATGTACATGCATGGGAACAGTGGGTGGTGGCGGTGGGTATCTGTGGGTTAGTGTTGGCAGCCCAGAAACCTCCTGACCAGTCTTCGAAAAACCCCTCTAAAAAAAGATAGAATTTTGTATGGAAAATTAGAAATACTCTCACTGAACTGTTACTGAGAATACATTACACAAATATAAAACTTTTCCCATCGAGTTAAGTACTGTCCAAGTATAAGAGGCTTTTGTCACTGAAAATGTGACTTCTTTCTGAATCCAATTTAGAAATAAAGTCTTAAAAGAATTGCATATAATTTATTTAATTTTTAAATCAAAATGTATCTCAGCAGTAAACAACTTTTAAGACCATTTTACAAACCTTTTTCCATATTTATTCAACCCTCAAGAAGGGCATACAACCACATGAAGCAACGAAGAAGGAAGCCACAAAAAATTGTTGAAAATACAAATTTAAATTGTATGTTTGTCTGGTTTTGTTAAATATATTTGCCAAAAGCACACACACACACCACACACAAGACACCCCAGAGTCCGGAGTCCGCATACCTTTGGCATGTGCAGACAGACACTTGTATATTGGCACCCCTCGACATATCCCATTCCTCCCAGAAAAAATCTCCCTGGCACATCTGATATTTAATGATTATTTGTTTGTCTGTTTGCTGATTCTGACTTCTCTTTTGTTTGCAGATTGGATGCGACTCTCGAACGTCATGGTATGAAGGAGCCGACGAACACTTTGGATGAAATTGTAAGTGCTCCGGCTAATCAGTGTCTAGAGTAAGAAAGTTCCCACTGTGTCACATAACCCACAACCCGGCACACACACACAAGCAAAGCGGAACCGCAGAGAGCACACCGACCATAAAAATCCATGGGGAGCACTGGGTGGGTTGGTGGGTTTGGGGGGGGGGGGGGGGGGGGGGGACAGACCCCCTCTCTGAGGGAAATATATGCGAAAAAGTCAAGACAATGCAACTGACACATAATGAAAGTGAAGTGCGGGGAAGTTAAAGGCAACGAGTTTTATGGCCTGAGGAAGTCTGCTTGTGATGTACAGTGAACACTTTAAGGGGGCAATTTTTGTGGTTTATTAAGAGAAAAAAATATATTCTATACAAACGATTCCTAAAACCATTATTTTAGTATAATTTATTGAGAAGGAAACCCCTCAGATAATTGTGGGAAAATTTAGCAAAAAACCCTTATAAAATGATACAATTTCTGGTTAATTATTATATCAGTGTAGCTGCACGCAGTTGGCGTTTGGAAAAACGGAGAAAAGTTGAAAATGCAAAGCAATCTAAATAAAATGTCAGTCCCGCAAGTGCCGGCAGGTGGCGACCGGCAGCCGGCACAGCCGGAGAGGGCCAACATGTGAGCCGGCGTAACCCACAACAACAACAACAACAATGCCATCACACAATAGATATATAGTTTTGTCGGGGCCCACAGACTTCAAAGTATTACCCAATGCGGCGGAGTTTTGTGTTCGGGGCAGGGAAAACATCGCCGTGTCAAGCGGTAATTGTTATGTAAATGAGTTTTACAATTTTTGCTTGCCAAAAAAGGTCACCAGATGAAGACTGAGGCCTGGTCCAAAAACGTTCAGTCCAGTCAGTCAGCAGTTTTCTGGTGCTGCCTGTCGCCTGCCGCCTGCCGCCTACCGCCTGATGAGGACAAACAAAAGTTTTTGTTTAGCTTTTGTTTTCGGCTGCCTTTGCCTTTGGCTGCATATATCCAGCCGTCGAAGAGTCCTTCCCATTCCTAGCCAATGCTTGTTTTTTCTCCATTCTGGATCCTTTGTTGGCTTTGTGTGCAAGCCAAGCTCTTTATAAAATTGCAAATCAGTTTGTACAACTCAACGACAACTTGTTGTTGCGGTTCTCCTACAGCCAAAGTGCTTAGCTGGTTTCTGTCTTTTTGGCCAAAAACACTTGCAGCCATTTGCTTTCTTGTGCTTTTTCCATTTATATTTTTTTGGGTGCAAACATTGGAATGACTATGGCTGTATTTCCCGTAATAAAGTTGCTGCTACAACCATTAAGGACCAGCAGACACATTGGAAAGTTAATAACCGTTTAGCCAAGTTAAGTCGAATGGAATGCCGAATTTCTTCGTTTTACCTTAAGTGTTTTCAGGCAAAGAAATTGTTGCGACGAAAGCTAGATTGGGAAATTTATAAAAGTGAAGAAAAAATATATTTTAAGGATAAATATATAACATTTTCCATACAGAAGCATTATCCCTCTTTTTGGGGCCGTGTAAAATCTTCTTAAAAGCCAGGTGACCTGATGGCTTTCAGTATTTTAACCACGTGGCCTTGGCAAATCGTTTCCACTTTGAAGAACTCCCAGTTTCCAGACAGACTTGGCTAAAAAGTTGCAGCATTATTGAGCCAATGCCACCCACCCTCTGGTTCAATTAACAATTTCTTCAATTATTTATTCCGCAGAGTTGTGTGTGTGTGCCCACTTGAAGGCCGTAAGTTATATTGGAATTTCCCCTGACATCGCTGCTTATTTCTCAGTATTTCTGGTTTTCCCCCAAGTGCCACCCACAGCAACAACAAGTCACTGTCCCAGTGTCCCCCTCGTTTTCAGCCATATTTGTGTTAGCCTATTTCCTTAAGTGCAACGTCAGCTTGGCATTTCGCAACTCTGGTTGCCGTTTCCTGGAGGGAAATATAAATGCCATATATATGGTAGTATGGTAAGGACCCTGGCAAAAGACAAACAAATACATATACACACAGATGGGGTAGAGTCACGCACACACACACACAGAAAGGATCACGCATGTGTGTGTGTGTGGCGAGCATGCAGATGTGACTGAGTGGGACTTGAATTTTTAATGCAAGGCAACAACCATTCTCAGCGGCATATTTACATTCCGGCTCAATGTCAATTGTGTTTATAAATTAATTTGCAAAAAGACAAATGTAACGCACACATCCATAGATGTGCAGGCAGAAAAAAAGGGCCTATTAAGATTCTATTCAAATAAAGAATCAATATAAATAAATATAGTTTCTTAGGCTAAACTTATAAAGAATCTCCAAGAAATCATTTAAAAGATACAAAACAAAATTAAATTATATTATATTTATATCAAAATGCATTATCTATCTGTAATCTTTAACCTTTTGTTCTCTAAACTGACCTACTTCTTCTCTGAGTGTGCCGCAATGGCATTGAAAGTGGATGGTCTGGTTGGGCGGCGTAGGTGAGTTGCTGCCAAACAAGCACGCCTTTTGTTTAGAGGCCATTACGACCAGGGAGCCCATGGGCCTCTGTTTGACTGCCAGTGTCAGCTCATGTGGAGCACCACCTCCTCCTTCGTCTGCAGCTCCTGATTTTGCTTTGGTTCCTGCTGCTGCTGCTGCTGACCCCGCTGTCGCATTGTTGTCTCTCACTCTTTCTCCCCCTCTCAGCAGGGTACCTTGTTAGCGGACCCATTCTCCCACCTTGGATGCCCATTTCCGAACCCGTACCGTGGCCGTACCTCAGCTGGCGTGACAGGTTGTTGTCGTCGTTAGATGTTAGACGCATGCTTTTGTTTCTTTTCGGTGTCCTCTTGCCCCTAGGAATGGGACAGAAAGCCGTCGCACACACACTTGCCGAAAATTATGACCACAATATGGGTTGCTTTCTTCTTACTTATAAATATTAAATCTTAAAAATCTTCGTGTCAGCAGTAAAGACAGTGAAGTTAGGTGGCGTTTACTCTGGTTTTCTTGTAATACAAAATATTACTCATACGACACGTGCGTCCGCTTGCAAGTACCTGACATACGTGTCGTATACGTAATTTTTGTAAGAAATATAATGAAGTCTTGTCATATTTTTTTATGCAATAAAAATTGAAATATAATACTTAAAATTAAGTTTTTATTTAGTTTTTTATAGTCAAGATTTTTTTTATAATTTTTTTCTGAGATTTTTTTAAAGCAATTTTTAATGCAATTTGCAAAGGTAATTCGCGGCGGGTTTGAATTGGTTTCTGAGTCCGTTTTTGTTATGAGATGTTTTTGGGAGGTTCAAAACTTAATTTTTAGTGCTGCGCTTAAAAATTGTTTAAGGTTACTGAACTTGCCATATAAAATATTACCCCTTTAGTTCCCTAGCAAGTCATTAACCTCTTCTTGAGCCATGCAAATCATTGTAATTAAACAGCTGTGAAAACAATTAATGTATTTCTGACAGCCAAAAGAAGAACAAAGGAACGTAAATGAACTGCAAGAACGAAAATAGGTTAATTAAAAATTCTGCTACTGATTATGAATATTTTTTCGCTGTGCAGAGTCAGGGAATGGGGGATAATGGGGACAGCAGCTGCCAGTTGTCGTAAATATTTGCGCACAAAAGTCGGCAATGATTTTGATGCACACGCACATAAGCAGCACACACACACACACTCAGATACCCACGCAGGCAGCTGGCTAAGCTAAAACTAGCTAAGCAGCCCCCACACACACACAGAGACACACTAAAAAGACAGCTTAACCCTCCGAGGGGGACAGGAGGAGAGGGGGCCGTGGCGGCTAATTTGCGCAACCGAATGACAGGCAAAGGCCAAAGATACAGTGGGATTTTGAATGGCTCCAGCTGGAGGCGGCGAGGAGCAAAAAGTCAAGGCGTGAATAACACAAATCAGCCATTAATAGATTGCTTGTTTTTATCGCCCAACGAAGCATATATATTTATCACATGCTTTATGCTTTTGCCTTGGTTTTTATTATTAAAAACCCATAAGCTGGGGAAGAATCGTAGATTGCAGGACATTTGCTGGGTTGAAGGGTTTTATTTCTGTGCTTCGATTGCATAAATGATTTATATTTATATCCTTTAAGTTATTTATTCTTAGCTTATTTATTTTGTTTTTAAATGTGAAAACATGAATCTATTTTATTTCGTTGATTAAATACTTGGTTTAAATAAAACTAGTTTTTTTTATAATAAATATAATACCATAAATAAATTATATACATCTTTATTTCTGTTAAAAAAAACCTTAACTATTCTGCTTTCACTTATTTATATTTTAATTACATTTATAAAAAATTTATTGCCAAGCCTCAATCCCCTTAAATAAGCCAAAATCCAAGATTTATAATTTGTCTCATACATTCTACGATTATGGCATAATAATCAGCGAGAGGCATTCCCTGCCACGCACTTAATGCCTTACCCAGCTTGGCATATATAGCAATACTATATATATATGTGTGTGTGTGTGTCTACGTGGGCTTTATCCCTGAGTCCTTCGATTCGGATAATGCCTGCAACAAAACGGCAACAGCAACTGCAACAGCAGCAACGCACGCACTTCCGTGTGGCATCTTCAGCAATTTGGCGATGCAAGTGAGCAAGACCCACGACCATGGCTTCGCCCCGCTTTTCCTGCTTTTCCCACCCGATGTCGGCTTTCGGCTCTTTTTGGGGCTAGACTTCGGCAAATTTCCTGGCCTTCGTCGACACAACTTCGTTGTTTCGAATTCAAAGCAGCGGCAGACGTCGTGGCGTTCAGTTCAGAGTTGGCGGCATTCTATCTTTCAGTTGGGCTTTAACTGGCGAATGCGACAGTTGGCAGCTTGTGACGCGATTTAACGCCGGCATCCCACAACGTTCTCTATTATTACGTGTCACGTAACGCGTAAGGCGGCATAACGTAAAAGTACGAGCGCTCGTTTTGGGCGCATTTTTTCGTGAGTTATTAAAATGCGATAAAAGCCAGTGAATCGGTAATAAAGCGCTTATCTCGGCCCGCAATTACGACCCAGAAAAGGGGCGGGCATTTTCTGGCGCGTTTGGCGGTTTTTCGTTGTGATGACAAAAAAAAAAAAAAAAATGAAAAAAATATACGGAAAATAAAATAAAAACAGCTGAAGCAGTAGGAGCTGTGGCAGCCGGCAGTTTTCTCCAATTACTCGCTACAGGGCGCTGTGAAGTCAATTGTGTGCTGTGTGCTGCTGGCCCGCATCTGTTACAAATTTCTCAGCAGGCCAGCTTCATACTGGCTGGCTCTGGCACTGTCACCAGGCCCCATATCTCTTGTACATCCGCCCATCAGCGCCTAAATGTATGCCTTGGTGCGTCCGTCCGTCCGTCTGTCTTTTAGTTAATAGTTGTCTACGTGTGTGGCATTAATGTGCGAGGGAACACACTCTCAGCCACAAACACAGGTGTACATGTACAGGGGGGGGTACAGGGATTGTGTTTGTTTTTCTTGGCTTTTAGCTTCCGCTGCGGGGTATCTCAAAAAACATTCAAAGTATCTTTCGGATGTGCCACTTGGAGGGGTCTCTGTGTGTGCGTGTGTGTGTGGCGTGTGCTACTTTTGGGTGTTTATGACATTTAAATCAATAACGTCGCCTGTCGTCGGCCCTTACTCTCACTTTCACTCTCACTCCGTTTTTTATATTTTATTTTCTGCATTTCCCCGTGCGGTGTCAGTGCAATTTGTGCGGATTTGTTGGCTCAAGTGCCCGCCTACGCTGCAGTATTAGAAAGAGGTGACTCAGAGTTGCAATGCCACCCAACCAGCCCCCCAGATAACTCGGCAACCTCCCCCTGAGAGCCCCAGCCCACCCCCCTTTGGTGGCCTGAATTTGCTTAATGAGCGCTGCTTGGCCGCAGATACTTTGCACACACTTATTTAACGCTCATACGCCCCGTTGGCCCACGCTTTTTGGCCAAGGGCAGTGGCGGCCTTTGTTTTTCGTTGGTATAAAGTGCAGCTGCCTGGTCTGCCTTTTTTTGTATCCTCTCTTCCTTTTAAATCTTATTTAAAGGGCAGAAAAAGGCGGCAGGGCATTTTAATTTGTTGAAACTGCCACAAAACTCAATTTGGCAAGCCACAAAAATAGAGAAATGAGACAAAAAGACAGAACAATTTAATCAAAAGTGTGTGTAGTGTTTGTGTGTGTGTAAAAACTAAATCCCCTTGAAGTGTTCTTTGGGGGCCAAACACATCATGAGCATGGGTTAGACGCATCATCATCAGCATGGCCCATTGGAGACCACGTCGCCTCCATGAATTTGTTAATTAAGCTTAATGTGCAATTAAAGCTTCTAAGGAATGTGAACCCAACTTTTGGACCCGGGTCCAGGCTGATTTAATTTGAATTTTGGCCAGAGAGTTTGGGGAAATGTGTAGGTGCCAGATATAACGTTGAATGTCCTCCACATGCGCCGGATTAGGGGCTCCTGCTGCCTCTCCTGCTTCTCCATTTTCGGGCACACCACATTATCTTAAGCTCATAAATTTAACCCATTTTTTTTTTTTGCCGAAGAAGAAAAGCCCAACCGGGTTTGAGGTAAATTTCCCAAAAGGGTCGTAACACTGCAAAGATGGAAAACTTTTAGATTACCTGCTTGACCTAATCAAAGGTGCAAAGTTGAGGTCATTTGGTTGATGCTGCTGCTGCTGCTGCTGCTTTCCCCTCTTCGACTGCAATTAAGCATCAATTGGATGTTATCAATTTAATGACTCTCTGGGACTTAATTAACATGGCCTTGGCCAAAGCTAATTAAATGCGGAGTATATGTCCTTAGAAGCAACGTAAATTGCTTATTAATTGGGTTTCCTATTAGCACTGAAAACACAATAACAAATTGATTATTAAAATTAACAAATTGCAAACCATTTAAACTTTCTGTCGCAAAAGGATTTGTAAAGGCCAGAGCAGAACAACCGCTTAAATGTTTAATTTTAAGCGGATTACCAGTCTGTGAATATTCACGATATTTACATACATATAAAAAAACCAATTTAAATCTCCCTTTAACGAGTTTTTTCGAATTTTTCGAATTATTACAATTAATTCAATGACGAATTCCCTCGATTAAGTGCTTCTATCAATTATTTTTTGCCACAATAGTCAAAGGTATGCTGCCACTCACAAAATCACTTTGCTGCTTTGTGTTGACCAGATTCCGATTTGGCTCGACAATTTGGCTTCCTGTTTGCTCCATTTCCCCCACGTGCTGTTCCAGTAGCCTCTCCTCCTGGTGACCACCTCCATTTGGCTCTTGGCACTTCACTAATCTGTCCATTGTGAGACATTGAAGGGGGCTGAAAGGTGGGCGGGCAGGCCTAGTCCTCGTCGTCGTTACTCTTCATAACTGCTCCATACGCCCAGCCGGTGGCCAGTGGAGGCGGTGAATTTACGACCACAGTCAACACTCATGCTCATGGTTAACTCATGGTCAATGAGCGGGTTCATGAACTTCCCCCCGAGCTCAGGTTGTTGTGGGAGAGATGGAGAGAGGAGGATGGAGGAGGTTGAGGAAATGCCAAGGAGCAGGAGGCTGTATTATACACCAGAGAGCATCCTTCACGATTACTTAATATTAATGACTCCTGGCTGTGTGGTCACTCGGTGGCCATTGGTCGTGGTCCCAGGACTAACCGCCTGCTCTCGTCCTTTTCCGGCAACCTTTCGGTTTTTTGTCTTTACCCCAGCACTGGGGGAACTTTATATGTCACTTTATCGTTGGATTACTTAGGAATAGGAAAATTATATTATATATATATAAAATATAAATTAAATAGAAAAATAGACCCTAAAGCAGTTTAGGGTCTTTGAAATACTTTCCGAATGAAGGCCATGATTTATTTAAATATTATAAAAATACACTTTACATTCAAAAATATTTAAGAACCTCTTCAATTTGCTATTAGTTGTCGGTTATTTATTTTTAAGGATTTTAAAATAAATTTCCTATATCCTAGACTATTTAAAAACCTCTTTTTCTCTTAGTGCACTCCTAAGATCCTTGCGCTGATGTCGCAAATCTGACATCGCCGTCGATGAAAAACTTTGCCGCTTTGGTCTTTTGTAATGAATGCCCTTTTATCTGTATTAGTTTATGTGTGTGTGGGGGGACAGGAGACAGAGGAGAAACTGAGAACCGAGAATAGTCAGTCCTCCTCCTCCAAGGACCAAGCCAGACCAGGGCCAGTATCGTTTGGTTTATCTCTACCAGGCCCAGGTCCATTGTGTTCGACAGCCATTGCTCCTGCTGCTGGGAATATTTGCTTAAGCTGATTTAACTACATTAACTTGATTAAATAAGTATTAAACAGTGAGGATGCGGGCATGAGGGCATGGAGAGGCTCATTTTCTGAACTTCCCACTCACTTTTTTATCGGTTCCATTGATTGATTTCGAATTACAATAAATGTTTTGCTACCAGTTTGTCTGGCCTGCGGCAGTAGAAGAGTTGCACGAGAGTGATGAGTAAGGTTTAGGGTACTTATTTAAGAAAATAGGTACAATTAAGTCAAACAATTAAAATTCCAAACTAAAAAAATGACAAATTAAATATAGCATATAATTTCCTTCAATTTACCATCCTTTCCCGTACCTTGTACCTCTGTTGGCCTACTAAATACAGTGTGTGCTAAGCATCTCTATTCACCAGAAGCCACAATCCCCAATCCTCAGACCACAATCCTCTGATATGGCCCGCCAGCTGTTTGCTTTCGCCATAGAATGTGCCTCAATTGTTGTTCGAATCAAATCGCTTAGAACAACACAGCCACAAGCAGAGCAGGAGGGGATGTATAGAGGATGAGCTACGGGATTCCCCCTTGTGCCACACATTGCATAAATAGTTTGATTGTCACACGACTCGAGATTGGGATTGAGATTGCGATTGCTGTCCCGTTTTATGGCCAAGTAATTAACATTCCCTGGGCGCTAAGTGAATGCCAGGACATTGGCCAAGAGTCAAGGTCGTTGGGAATGCAATTTGGACACTTTTCGGTTCGTTCTGGCTTTCCGGAAGCAGAGTCCCTGATGGATATACATATACATATACATTCCTGTTGTGTCAGTGGCAGCTGCAGCCAGGAGGAACTGGCAGGCAAATGGAAAATAGAAAATGGAAAATTCTGCTTTTATAACTTTGTTTGCGCATCGCAAATCTCACTTTCTTAGTGCCTCTCTGTCTCTCTCTGTGTCTCGTGGAAATGCGGAATGCGGAAAGCGTAATTTAATGAAAAGTCATCAAAGCAATGCAGAGGCGCCGGATGTCGGGCGAATATCTCTAAACTTTTCGATTTCATTATCCAAACAGTGTCGTTGTCCTCGGCGGCCATTAAATATTGTTTAATTTATGCAAAGTGGAAAATCTGTTTTGCTCGTTATGCGACCGCCTCGCCAGCTTTAAGCCATAAATAAAAACGGTAAAAATATATATAACATATTATTACGGTCGGTAAATTAATGTCATCATCGAGCCGCAAGCAAATTGCTTCCGAAGCCCATCTGAATAATTGCCTGCGAATGAGAGTATCGCAGGACATGTGTCCAGTGTGTGTGTTCTGACCAATTTGTAGACGAGTGTTGGCCTGGATTTTCGGGCACTCCTTTCTCCACAGGACTCTGGCTTCTTGACTTGTCTAGCTGCCGACTGACAGCTCTGGAAATGAGCAAATTATTTTTTCTTTTATTTTTTTTTTTTTTGGGTCGTCATTCAAGTTAATAATAAACAGAACCACACTGACGTCCTTGAAGTCCTGGGGAACAACAGAAATATGCAGGGCTTGGGTCCTGGGAAACCCACCAAATTGCGCTTCATTTATTTATAATAATTACAACTGTAAAAAGTTTTAAAAGTCATTTCAATGGCAGCCGCTGCCAGGGTCTCGGGGTCTCCAGCTCAAGTATGCAGGCTAATAGGTCTAAAAGGAGAAGGGAAAAGGACGATGGCGATGGCGATGGCAAGGCAACAACAGCCAACTATGTCCAGTCCTGAATAATGAATGCCGTGAGAAATTGAACTATTATTTGCCGGGGAACAGGCAGCCATCGCACTTTGTTACCGGCGCAAAATTCAAATTTAATTCCCTGAATTATGGCTACAATTTACCAGGACGATGGCCAACATCTGACCAGTTGGCCTGCATAATCTGCGCTTAAAAAATGAGCGTAAATTTTTAATGCCACCCCCGGCCAGCTCCTTGTCCAGCTTTATTTATTTATTCTTTTATTTTACACGCCTTGTTTATATATATATTTTTATGATTGCGTTAAATCAATTGCTGTGTAAATTTTATGTTTCAATTTGCTTTTTATTTGTATATATTTTTTTTCTCCTTCGCTTTTTTATTGTTTTTATGATTGTTGTCATTCATAATTGAAGGGGGGGATGATCGTCGGCGGCGGAGAAGGAGGGATTGTGGGAATCACAGAAGCCACGACGCAATTCAATAAAGCTTTAAATTAAAATTAAATTTACAAAAGCAAACGCAATTAAGTTGCCAAACAGTCGATAACGAGTGCAGTGCGACATTGACACACCCTCGACCGAGTGCGAGTCCTCATGCTCGTCCTCGTCCTCGTCCTGGTGCTTTTCTCTGTTCCTCCCCCTAGTTTTTTCTGACAGTCACTTAATTAACGCAAATTATTTGCAATGCCAATAAGCTGACGCAAATATACATATATTAGGTTTGAGGTTTGAGGTTTTTATTATAAAGCCAAGAGGGGTTCGAGTGTTCGAGTGTTCGACTGACTGCCACCTGAATATTTCATTCCGTTCAATGGGCAAAGAGTCATTTCTTTTCACACACAGAAATTCCACATCCAATATATCCGAAAGTTCTCTCACTTTGCGGCCCCTGAAAAGTATGCAATCGAATCGAGTTGCCTCACTGCGAAATACTTTATTGGATTTTCCTCTGCTTTCCCAAGGAAAATGCCTTGTAAATGGGTTTATGCCGGGTCTTTGCAGCAGGCGAGAGTCTAAGCCTCAATTATTCAATTTGTCATGGTGACTTTCGGCCTTGGGGAGGCAGCATTTCGGAGCTGGGAATCGTTTTTAATTAGGTTTTGGGTTTGAAATGCATTTAGATTTTCAGAAAGTGTGTCAAAGCATGATTTTTAACATCATTTAATTTTTTTAATATTTTTCAAGTAACTTTATTTGTGAGAGAGAATTTTTATGGTGGAAAATAACAAGCCACAGTTTAAGGCCTAACTTAATAGTCTTGGCAGATTCTTGCTTGGGTTAAAGTTAATGCCAAAAATTAATTATTAATTAAAACCATAAAATATTTGAGTAATTAAGTAATATTTTCTAGCTTTTTTTTTACCTGAAAAATTATTATTCTATAATATACAATTTTATATTTTTGTCTAGGAAATTCCTAGGTACTCCCCATTCGATTCACTTATATTTCGCTTTTATTTCTGTGACCTTGAACGCACTCGCAATTCGCTTCGTTATTTTTTCGCTCATTTGAAACAGGTCAGAGGCGGATGCTCACGTGAAAAGTGACCCCCGCAGGCTGCCACCCCTTTTTTTGGGGAGCTGCTTTCCCCTTTGCTTTAATTACTCTTGCGGAAAATTGCTTCAACTCTCAACTTTGTTGAGTGTTAAGCATTTGGCACGAAACAAAACGGAAAAAAAAGTGGAAAAAAGCCGACACGGTCTTGGGACTCGAACTCGCAGTAGGAATTACAACGCGTGCTCTGGCTCCAAACGGTGTGTGATGGTCTTTTACCACAGTTAAGGGCTCCCAAAAAAAGAGAACCCAACTGGACCGCAACCGCAGCAGTCCGCCGGACATCAGCAGTACGTCAAAATATTTGCCAGAGTGTGAGAAGTGCGAAGAGAGATTCGCGTGAGCGACGACTTAAGCCCCTAAACATCCCGTCGGAGATGGAGCTCCTTGTGGGGCTTCTCCTGGTCCCCGTTTCCGCCCCTTGCTCCCTGACATGAGTGTGCAAAACTTTTTGCCGGGGCAAAAGCCACTCGCAACTGAAACCACTTGGAACAAACCGTTTGCCATGGACAGGAGGAGGAGCTGGTAGCATCCGAAGTGCCACTAATGTCTGCTCCAGTAACTAACACGAAAGTGAAGCTTGATTTTTCGGCCAGCCAAAGGCGAAGGATCCTTGTCGCATTTACCATATGTGTGCGGTTCCATGCACTATATATCTAAACTATATATATATAGCGAGTGTGTGCTTATCAGGGCTGCAAAACTGTCACAGTCCCCAATTGGTTGGTTGGGGTCTGCGGTTCATATAGTGGTTAAGAATCACTGTGCTTGATTTTATTGTCAACCAGAATGTGGTTTTTATTTGGAAAGGATTTTTTTTTTAATTTTTCCTGGCAAATTAGTTGGGTTTTGTGGTGAATTATAGTTGTTTTTCAGGTTTTTAATTAAAAAAATGTTGGTAAATAAATATTTTCCCAGAGATTTAGGTAAAGAATTGATATAATCAAGCGAAGAACCGTGTTTGATAAGCGTTGTAGCCCTGAAATAAATACAAGTACACCTGAGTTTATGCCTGTACAGGTATTTACATGTGAGAATGTGGATTGCAGGTGTGTCCCTGTCCCTGTCAGTGTCCCTGTCCCTGTCCGTGTCCATGTCCTTGTCTCGTTGTCGTCAGCGGGGCTCATTCGTCTCCCATCGGTGCACACAAATTGCCAAAGTTGCGGACATTTCCTCGCTGTATATATATATATATATACTATATAGTATAGGCAAAACTTTCACCTGCTCCGCGCTCGCTTTCCCCTGGCCACCTGCTGGAATTAATTAAAATACAAAATGGCCACAAAGGCTAGAGATGGCGGGCAGGCAATCCAATCCGTGACGGGATCAGGACCGGATGTGTGTGCGTCCTGTGCCCCCTAATCGCTCGGCGCTCGCCTCTCAGCACTGCGGCTGGCACTTGCCATCAAACAGGCTTCCGCAGTGCATATCCTGTTTGTAATCGATTTGGAAATAGTGCAGCAAGGACATTGTCCGGCGGAGGCGAAGAAAAACACAGGGGAATCCAAAGAGCGATTGCGACAGGCTGCCGAAGGAAGGAAAAGTGGAGCAGAAAAGGAAAAAATTAGCAATAAACGTAAATGCGCACGCGATGTCCTGCTTAGTCCTTAGTCCTCCATCTTCCCTCATTCCCCTTCCCCTTCTATATAGCTCGTAGCAGCAAACGAAAAAGAAAGAAAAAGTCGCCTGGAAAAGGGCTAAAATCAATAAAATGCTTGTTGCTCCAACACCAAGTAGCAAAAACAGCAAACTCTTCGCTCACACACACAAAAGTTCGGTGGCATTTATACAATGGCAACGACGTCGCGACTTTTCCCCGACATCTTTCAATGTACAATTATATTGGTTGGCTCCTGCCACGCCCCTGCCCCCCGATCCTTCGCCACCGCCTTCCTCTTGCTTTTTGTTCGAATAGAAAAGGGGTACTTCGTCGTCGCTGTGCAACATAAATAGTTGCGTTTTTGCCTTCCACTCCCTGCGATGCAGAGAGAGAAGTGGGGGGTTACATTTGAAGGAGAAATATTTATAAAATTATTTACTATATTTTTTGATAGTGGGAATTGTTTGAGAATTTTTGGGATATTTTTATGGTATTTAAATGAGGTTTTCAACATAGTTATAATAAATTCTTTGCAGAGACCTAAATGAAGCCCAAGAAGTTTATTGAATAAATTTTATTTAATACATTTTCCATCATTTAACTTCAAGTCAATGAGGATATTTTACATATCCATAGAAATTGTTTTTTGTAGATTTAAATTATAGTTTCTTTTTCAAGTTTTAATATGCTTTAAAAACATTTAAGCCAGCCAAGTTTTCTTGTTTTATTTTCTGATGAATTCATGTATTCCTTTTAACCAAAACGTAACTTCAAGAACATATTTTAATAATAATTATATAGAAATTTATTTTATTTCTATTACAACTAGAATCCAACTTTATTCCTTACACTTTCCTTGCTGTGTATCACTTTTTAGCGCTGTGCCAGCGAAAATGCTTGAAATTCCTGTGACTGGGAACGGATAGAGTGTCCTTCGCTGCCGATTCCTCTGCTGCTGCTCCCACTGCTCCTTGTCCTGTGCCTTGTTCCCGCTGCTTAGCTTCGTCAGCGCCATAAATGGCTGCAAAAATGTAAATAGAGTCAAGGGAGGAGGAGCAGGAGAAGCGGCGGAGGACACAGAGCACATTGCTCGTTACATGCTGGGGATTCCAGCCAGCGAGCGAGTTATTATGACAAACTTTGTTAATTGGAAAATATTCCTCGAAAACGCTCGCTGGCTGGCTGGAAGCCGCAACATTGAATTTACAGAATACATTCAGCGGCGTCCTCTCCTCGAGCCTTTGGTTATGGTTTCTGCGGTCTCCTCAATGCATTCGACAAGTTTCATCTGCGGCAAAGTTTGCTTTCGCTTTCGCTCTTGCTTTTGCTTTTGTTTTTTTGTTTCCTTATTTTTTTTTGAGCAAATATTTGCCCAGATGGCATCGGTGGAAAGTAGATTAATTCATTACGCTGCCAGCAAGTTCGTTAAAACTATGGCTACATATATATATATAGGGAGAAACTTGGTCCTAAATAGTTGCCAAAGTTGCGGGCTTGGAAGCTTTGACAAACCGCTTATGGCCAACTTTATGACAGCTGGCAATGGCAATAGCACCCTGAAAGATCAGTTAACGTGGACGTAAACGTAAAGTCAACTCTGCCGGACATTTGATGTCTCTGTTTTACATGTGATTTATGGCTACGAAACGCGCTGTCCCTGGACAAACATATGTCTGCTGCTGTTTATATTTCTCTTCTTTTTTTTTTGAGTATCATTACGCCGTAATGTTTCTCTTTTTTATATGCCACAGTGCCGGATATAATGTGACCCAGAAAAAGGGGGCAATAAATTCGAGTGCGAGGTGACTCCAGCTCCAATGCAGCAGTCGATGTCCCCACTCCTGGCTGTCCTGTCCTCCAGCCGATCATCTTGTGGGGCTCAAAACTGAAGCAGCTCTTGCCCGGGCAATCCATTGCAGTCCGCCATCACCGGGGGTCCTCATCGCCATCATCAATTCGTCCCTGGACTTGACGATGAGGAGGATGACGATGATGATGATGGTGATGGTGATGGCAATGGTGACCCAAGCCAATTGTACTCTTGGCGAGGCCAGAACGAAAGCGAGCACTTGGCTGGTTGAGCTGCAAGGCAGTTAAAGAAATTATTCATACATTTCGAAAGCCTTTAAAAAAGGATATGATTTTCATTTGCTAACAGTTTCTTTATACTTTGAGCTTAAATAAATAATATTGAAATATATATTTTTATATATTCATTTAATCTCTTGCCTTCATGTAGCTATCTTTCAATCCCGACCCATAGATTCCTTATTTATTGATACACAATGTAAAATACATTGATTTAATCCAACCTGCAAGTGCATATCCTATTCCATGGTGAATCCCTAACGATATTCTTGATTCCTTTGACCCCTTTATCTGCAGTGTTTTGGCGTGAAGTAGACAGGATACTCGATGACCGACTGTGGGACGTGTGTCCATGGCCAATCCTCGTGACGGCATTTTATTGTTTGCCGTCGGTCTTTAGTCCTTCGAGTGTGTATTTATTGTGTACTACATAGAGTGTGTGTGGCTGTGGGTGTGGGTGTGGGTGTGAATGGGTGTTGTACTCGCTCTCATTGGCCTGTGACTTGTGTCGTGTTAGGTCTAGAGATCCGCCGCTATCCGGTTTTCCATATTTTTCCCGTCTGCCCCGCCCTGTGTAGAGTGGGGTCCGTATCCTTTATGTAATTGCAAGTGCCAGCGATTATGTACACGCAACTATGACTTTAACTGCTGCTCGTTGTTTCCAGTTCGGAGTACCGACTGGTTAGCACTCGGAATATTCAAGCAAGTTTGGTTTAATATGGAAAAATCGGTTTAGATATTCAAGAGAAATACATTTTTGAAGGCTGTTGGTAGCTTAACGTCATTAGAAATATACGAAAAATATCGTTAGGATTTTTTAAGAATTAAATACAAAATAGGAAGCCTAAAAATCCACCAAAAATATTAATTTATAATCCAGAAAGTTCATATTTTCCATTAAAAATTGTATATTCTCTCCAATTTTTGTCTGTCATCACTATGTTATATTTTGTAGTCCGTCGAGTGTTGTTATTGTCACGGCTGTTTTGGGGGCGACTGCCCGTTGCCACTGACAACCAACAACAGCAACAACAATAATACAAACCAAACAGGCGCACTTTGTGCCCGGCAAACACGGCTACAACAGTTGCCCCCGAATGGCAGAAAACCCAAAGAGAACCCAGAAACCCCTCAAACCACCCTCGCACAACCACATGCAGGCGCACACACTTGTGCAGTTCTCCAACACCCACGCACACACACACTTTGTGTGTGCTTTCAATCAGGCACTGAATTGAAAATCCATTAACGAGTACAAGGCGGAGGCACTGGCGCCAGCTGGCACCCACTGGCTGCCACTTTCCCCTGGCCACCTTCTTCTCGCTGGTTCTGTGGGGAAGCACGGTCCGCGGCTATATATTTTCTTGAACAATAAAAAAATAACACACAAATTTGGTGCTTCTGTTCTTGCTGCTGTTTGATGCTGTTCCTGCTGCAGTCAAGGACACTATCGCACATTCCACTGAATGCATTTGCAGTTAACAAAGGAGGAAGTAGTCCTGGAGGGAAATGTGGGGTTTCCTCTGCGGAAGAAGAAATTTATTAGGAAGAAAGTTAAAATCCTTTAAATTAAGGCTTAAGTGATCTTCCTGGCTTTTAAAATCAATAAAATAATTTACAAATATCAAATAGCAATTCTACATAAAAAACGAAATGATTTAAGCATCGGTTTCTCTCAGTGCCATTAAACAAGAACCGAAGCTACGAAACGAAAACCCCAAAATTCAAATAAATCAAAGATAAATCAAAAACCAAAGAAAAGCGAAACTCAAAGAGCGCGTCGAAAATGTTGACCTGCGTGTGTCGACCCGTCTCCGGCAATCTGCCCAAGATGCCGCCCGCCTCACTGATGCCGGTGCCCAGGTCCTCGGCATCATCCTCATCTTCGACGGC